>RJWT010023718.1:0-16724 GCA_004365215.1 Cuniculus paca | reverse complement strand
AAAGCAAAATAGAATAAAATCAATCAAAAGAAAACAAGTAAAGCAATAAAGGCTTTGGAACAAGATAATAGGAAATCAATAATGACTGCTATAATTCATTTTGTTATTTTTGCAATAGCTGTCCATGCCATCAAATATAATAAAATCAAACATAACTAAACAATAAAACCAAGCTAAACAGAACCATGAGAACAATACACGGCTTCAAAACAGAATTATAGATTAACAATGGCCATTGCCTTCGCCCTGGAGACATCTCTTCCCCTTTCACCTTCCCAACCTCTTCAATTGTGGATTTTTTAACCTCTCAGAATGCTTCTGTCCTTATTATGTCAATCTCTTTAAAATTAGGATCTATTTTGAGGCATTTTGTCCCCCTTGAACTTCTAGTTCTCAAAGTTCATTCTCAACTATGATCATCTCATCTGTAATTCATGAATCAATTATATAGTTGGGAAATCATGGTGTCAGCTTTAGAAAATTAAATATTTTAATATTTAACTTAAATATCTCCTAGCATTTTCTTTTTGATTGCTGTAAATTTATGTTATGCGTCATCTGTCTGCTCTTCCCCATCTTTGAGCATTGAAAGAGACTTGTATTTATTTACTTGGGGTTATGCTTTGTAGACAGAAGAGAACCCTTGTATGTGATAAATGGGGAAATGATCTCTCCTTCAAGTCACAAGTGTGGAAGCAAAAAGGCTGTTATTCCCTGCTGAGGTCCTGGTCTGCTTGAGGACAGTGAAAATCTCCACCTGTCCATCCCTGAACTTTGGTTCTTTAGAGGTCAAGGGGACCCAGCACAATCTCACAAATCTGAGGTTAGGATAAAGATCCTCCTGTTTCTAAGCTAAGCTCTTCACAGGATCTGCTGTTTCCAAGGCTCCAACCCAAGCTTCCTGTAGCCATTTTCTAGTCCCTTGACCAGAAAGAGAAAAGGCCTTCAATCACTCCCTCTACACTTCCAGAAGCTGAGGATTTCCTTGACCCCTGCCCCGGCACCTCTAGAGTCCTACAGCTGTAAGTGCCTCCTAAATGAGGCTGGATATGTATAGGAACCATCTGCAGTGTGGACCACCACTATCCTTTTGCTAGAGCTACTATATATATTCTGAGCCATAATTTAGAATATTTGATAAAACGTTCAGTGCTTTCTCACTGTTTTTCCAAGTTCTAATTACCTCCTTCTAATCTGGCAGTTGCCAAACCTGAATGCACATTAGAATCCTCTGGAGATTTCTTGAACATGCTGACTTCTGAGATCCAACCTGAACTGGATAATCAAAATCTCCAGGGAGCAACATAGGACTACAGCACTCACATGGGCCAAGCTTAGCTCCCAAATCAAAATGCAAAGCTTCTTGAGGTATAGGACAACATCAAAGGACACTTTGGCAAGGCCTCTGCAATGCTGAGAACAAACACGAACTCTAGTAGCCAATGGATACAGGAAGAGTGATAAATCCCTAAGAATTTCTGCATCGCATGAGTGATAGACATAAAAATGGAAGCATCATAATATACAAAAACAACTCCACAGACACACACAGCAGATGAGTAGTGACCAAAGGACAGAAGCGAGTTGTCTGGTGCAGGTGTATTGGGAAAGACTTCTGGAGGAGCTGACAAACCAGGGCTAGGAGAAGGAGGGGAGGCTTCCAGATGGCCAGGGCTCCACCTATGCAGTTGCAAAAGTGTCACTAGCAGGGTCCAAATGTTTAATGGGAGTCCTTGTGACCAGACACAATGATTTGTAGTTACCAGATTTGTTTAAATTAGTATTCAAATTATTAAAACCACAAAATCAAAATTCCTATTTTCCATAAGCTTTAAGGTCAACTTGCAAATCTTATAGAGTAATTGAAGCCAATTTTTGAAACATAACCAAATTCTTTTATACATTTCAATGTCTCAGGTCTAAAGCAATTGCTTGATCACGTATTTTGTATTTTAAACATAAGATGATTAAAATACTCTTGCATGATAACTTCTCTTAAGTAGTACATACACTATAAATATCAAGAACAGATTATCCCTCAAATACCAAATTGTCTCTGAGCTCAAAATAAAACATGGAATTTCCAAAGATTTATCTATTCTTATTTTTTTCTGACTATAACCTCCTAGGTATAAGAAATCACCTTTCAAGGAAAGGATTACATTGCAAGCAAACACAGATATCTTTTACTGATGATTACCACAACACAGGACTGGGAACTGAATATATGTAATATGATTTTCCAGGGATCACAGATCCACATGCTGAGTCCTCTTTATGAGGAAAACAGTGGGTCACTTCAAGATCCTTACAAACAGACCCTTTCATCCCAGCTCCTCAGTTACAGACAGCCTCCTTCAACTAATCTTTTGTACTACTAGAGGGAAGTTGTATTCTTTTTAAGTGTTTACTGTCTGGCAAATCTACACCTTGATCTGATTGATTCTGCACAACCTTAATGCTTCCCCCAGCTCTGAGGTTGCAATATTAAGTCATGCTCTTGACAAAAATGACAAATGAGGCTTCTGTTCATGTGAGCTCAATGAGACTGAGGCACATGGAGAGAAATTGTATGCTGTCCTTTTAAGACTGACTCAGCTTTCTCGGGACTGCTCCAAAGAAGATGGCTTGGAATAAATCCTATGACAAGGTCACTAATCTTACTCATCTATTTAAAGCAGCAAGCTAGTGCCACCCCTACCTTCATAAGCCAAATTACATGGGAATGTTGAATGATTCCCATGTATTTTGAATGATTCCACATGTTGAGATCAGATATGACTATATTTGGTTCCAAGGACTCTCTGAGATAGGAAAGACAAAAGAACTTAACCCCTGTATAATTAGCTTCCCCACTTAAATGTAGCATCAGTTGAATAGGATTGAATATGCAATATGTTGCTATCCTTGAAACATTTTGAACTTTAGCAGGTTTTTCTAGTATCAGATGTTAACTTTGCCAGTGGGAAATGTATCTTTGTACCTAAGTGAATTCAGCATTTTAAAGAAAACAATTGAATTTCTCTTATTAAAGAAGTTTCATGGAAAACCATTAATGGGACATGTTTTCAGATACTGAATTAATATCTAGAATGGTATAGAATTTCAGATTATCATTCTCATGCTACAAATGAAGAAGGAGCACAGAAATGACGAGGATGTATACATATGTACACAACCAATAACAATCAAGGGTTACTACATTATCATAGGGAAAAGGCTGAATCTTCCAGCTGAGTCAAATTCCTCCTTCAGTCTCATAGCTAGGTAAGGTATCAACCAGCCCTGGAGGTAAACCTGGACTTCAGCACTGACATTTACCTTGTGCTACATTATACTACTAATTTAAGACACTTGAGTTTTCTTCGATGGGTATGAGTTTGTTTGTTGTGATTTTCCTTTGTGTTCTGTTTTTATTTCCATTATAGTCACTAAAGACTTCTGCTGGAGTTCTTTGATTCAGTGGGCCTCGTATTTCACTAGGGAGAGCAATACAAAACCACAAGTTTAGTGATTATTGAGTCTGTTTTAATACAAAGTATCTGGGCAGGAATATCCTTGAGATGGTGATAACAATTACCAGGATTATTGTAACTTGAAAAATCTCTGCTCACTCTCTTAGGAAATTCCTTATATATTGACCCCACACACACTTTGTGAGAAAAACAAAAAGGAGATTCTCTTAAAAAGTAGAAAGTAAAAAGAGGCAGAAAGTACACAGAGCATCCAATGGTCCTGGGAAAGTGACGAGAATGTATTTTTTCCAATCTACCCTATTTCCTGCTGTCCTGCACTAGATAATAGCAGCTCCAACCACAACCTGGACTCTTTACTTACTTTTATTACTCATATTCTTATCCTTTTAAATAAGATACCTCTCTTCATTTCCTCACCTCACATAACCTGAAGCCAATGAATTTCCTTTTTTAACTATGGAGAGACAAACCATTTCTACTTAAGAAGAAAAGAGAGTTTTGTGATCTGGAGAAATTACTCATGAAATATTTTATATTCAGAAAGAGGGAAAGTACCTTGATATCTACTTTACTGAATGAAACATGCAATGTACATTCAATTATTTCCCTTATCTGAACTCTTAATTATAAACATGCTATAATTCTTCATTTTATTCTATGTTGATTACTACAGGACAGAGATTGAAAAGCCATCATCACCTATGAGCATCTGTTGAGGGACTCCTGGGTCTGCACCATAGTCAGGGCTGAGATCCTGTTTTCATTTGAGATTAAGGTTGTGTTTACACAGCGAGTCTTAATAGCACAGGGTGAGCCAAGATGAGTGAATAAACATCGTCACTAACAGAGGCAGCTGGTCTACACAAGTTCATATCAATTTCTTGCTGATTCCTCACTTTTATATTTTACACACACATTACTAGGAGAAACACATTTCATCACATGAGAGATAAGAGTACTGAATCCAAATTTCCTCCATCAGGAAAACATGTCTGGAATGTAAAGTGAGTTTTGCATTGTGTTCCATTGGATAAAAATGTTTGGCATGAGAGATGTTCACAGCACCAGAGTTGGACTCCATCCATCCAGCTGCTCTTATCTAGCAGATATTTACCATTGAAAGTTCACCCAGGCATGGTGGCATATACCTGTAATGCCAGTACTCCAGAGGCTGAATCAGGAGGATTCCTGTGAGTTTGAGGCCAGCCTGGGCTGCATAGTAAGTTCAAGGCCAGGATAGGCTACTTAGTGAGATCCTGTTTCAAAAAAAAAAAAAATTCGAGTGCAGGCCACTGCCAGAGAGGGGACACCCAGTGCCAAGCCTTTCCCTGTGAGTCAGCACCATTTGCGGACTGCAGGGGGAGAGAACAAGCTCTGCCTGTGAACCAGCGCCATGTTCGGGCCACTGCTGGAGTGGGGACAGCCAAGACCCAAGCCTTTCCCCATAAGTCAGTGCCATTTATGGACTGCAGGGGGAGAAAACAAGGCCCCAGCAGGTAGCAAGGTCTGCTTGTGAACTAGCACCATGTGCAGGCCACCACTGGCGAGGAACAGGCAGATCCCTGCCCCTTCCAGCTCCTGGTCTGGCAAACGAGAAGTGCCAATTCCCTCCCCACCACCATAAGTGATCCAGAGAAACACAAGCTGTGATGATAGCTATAGAGGTGAAATGCAACTGGATGCCTGTGGTGCTTTGGTGTTTCACTGACCTTGCAGGTTAGGGCCAGTGGTTTAATCATCTGTTCAGAAGATAGTGGTACACAGTGTGGCATCTAGCAGGGGTCTCCTTCTGAGGGTGGTAGCCATTGTTGATTCTCTATTGTCTTGAAGTCCTGTATCATTTTCATTGTTTTGTTGGGTTGGATTTTATTCTCTCTTGTTTTGTTTGATTTTGCTACATCTGATGGCATGTGCGGCTATTTCAAAGATAACAAGATATATTATGGTAGCCATTTTTTATTCACTATTGTCTTGTTTTGAAGTCCTTTATTGCATCTATTGTTTTGTTTTTATTGTTTCTATTCTATTCTGTTCTGTTTGATTTTTACTATGTCCAAAGGTATCCGCAGCTATTTTGAAGACAACAAAATGCATTATGGAAACCATTGTTGATTTTGTAAAGTTTTGAAGTCCTGTACCACTTACACTGGCTTGTTTTTGATTGGTTTTATTCTGTTTCATTTTCCTTGGTTTTATCCTCTTTAAAATAAAAATAAAAAAATAGTAATAATAATTTGAATTCTTTTTAAAGAACTCACAGCACACAGTAAGTACCCTGAACAAATAATGTGAGGGCTGAAAGACAGACAATTGAAAACTGGCAAAATGAAATTACTTTAATCTTCCAAGTCTGCAACAACTTTCGGGAACCAGCTACTTATCATATATGAACAAACACCAAAAGTACCAAGTAGGACCAATGGTCAGGCACCTGTGCTCCATGGGAAGACGTGAGAGCTGTTTCTGTGACCCAGGTACAGATCGAACAGTCTCCAAGAGTCCCCCTGACCCCCTGCTAGGCTTGGGACTTTCCCCCATTACATTTTCCCTGGGGGGCCAGAGGCACAGCAAAAGCAGAAACCTAGGCCTCTTTTGTTGTCTACCATATGCTCAGTGTCTCTCACATGGCATTAGGTTGACCCATATAGAATTTAAACAAGTTTAAACTTTGGCAATTTCACGCTTTTTGCTGTAAGTGCCTGGAATGCTTCCCTGGGTTGGAAACACTGAGGACAGTAGTGCTGTGGGAGCCAGCAATCCAGCATGGAAAATAAGAACATTTTCTTGTAAGAAGAGTTATTTGCTTCTTGAATAGGTTAAATATTTCCTTTTCAACACCTGTTCTGATCTTGCCTATGGTCTTTCTTGACCACTAAGTGTTCAGGGTCAAGAAAGGAAAATACATGGCTCCTAGATTCCTTTCTGCATTCTAATTATTCAAAAGCAAGCTCTGAGGAGTCTAATGGGATTCACTGTGGACAAACCTTGTCTTTGTGCCGTCCTCCACCAGACTCATTGCCACAGAACTTTAAGAGTTTGTAATCTGAAAATATATAGACAGCATAAACAAATGAAGGAATGGAAGGGATACACATTAGAATGTCAAAACATTGAGAAATCTGCAAGCACAAGCTGTAGAGGCTGGCATGATTGATGCTCAGCTGCGGTTGTATCTTAAATCAGTAAATAAATAATGTGGATGATTTAATTTTTGAGAAAAGAGGCAAATGTCAGGAGTTAGGAAGGAATCACCATTATCAGGAAACAAAGCCTCCTCCTCCCTCCCTCCTCCTTCCTGTTCTTCCTTTCTCCTTCCTGTCTCCTCCTTCATCCTTTCTGCTTTCTTCTTCCTTTATCAGTGCATGCCACATGTAGAACAGTTTTCAAGTCTCAAAAAAAGAATTTCAACAATGTGGAAAGTATCTAAAGCCACTTCTTTTAAAAGACTTTAAAAGCATAAGGATCATCAACAGAAAAAACAGTTGTTGGTTTTTTTTGTTTTGTTTTGGGTTTGTTTTTTTTTTTGGTCTTTTTTTGAGACAGGGTCTCGCTATACAGTTCAGGCTGGCCTTGAGCTCACACTGTAACTCAGGCTGTTCTCAAATTCACAGTGATCCTCCTGCCTCAGCCTCCTGAGTGCTGAGACTGCACACGTGTGCCACCACTCTGGCTTAAAAAAAATAGTTTTAAGGATCATGTCTTGGCCGAATATGGAAGCAACCCTGGGAATGAGAAGTGTTGGCTCCACAGATGAGACAGAGTGCAGCATACTCTCCCACCTGAACATGCCCCTTAGGACTGTGGGACAGTCTTAGCCACGTGTTGGCTGTTGATTCTTGTTGAAGGTCCTGATGGTTACAGTCCCTTTAGTCTTCTTTGTGACTGATCATGGACCCACAGACTGTGATTGCATCATTCGTTTTGGTTTCCTCCCTCTTTCCCTTGAATGTGGTTTCAGAAGGTTAAAATAAGACAGAAGGATGGAAGTCATTGAAAACAGAATTTGCTTAATTAAGGAAGCATTTGTGTAGTTATAAAGTTATCTGAAAATGCAATTTTTCTGCATGCAATAGTAAGTTTTCTATCACAGAGATGCCTGAAATGAGGTAGGGAGAAATAGGGATAAACACATGTGAAGAGTTGTTTTAGTTACTTTTTTCATTGCTGCATCAAAATACCCAATGCCAACAAGTTAAGGGAGGAAAGGTTTATTTAGTTCATGGTTCATAGGGGTTTCAATCCATAATTGTCTGGCTTGAAGGCAGGTATGGCAGAGGGGCAACAGTTCAAGGCATGGCATGGCAGAGGGGCAACAGTTCATGGCAGAAAACAGCAAAAATAACAAGCAAACAAGCAAGAAACAACAGTCTTTCTGTCCCTTATACTGTATGCAGGCTACCCACCCTAGGGTAGGTGTAACACTTACACTCTTAACCCCAGCATTGGACCATGAATCAATTAATCATGAACTCTAGATTCAGCCACTTCCAAAAAGCCCACCCCTCATGACTGCATGAGGCTTTGGAGGTATATCCACATTAACAAGAGTTGAAGCTAAAGATATTTTAGAACACTTCTAACTCTGAGACTCTATTATTCTTCTATCACTATCATTTATTCTAGAAGGTTGGGTATTTCAGAATTTGAGGTAGATTGATTCTCCAATGAACTTAGAATCACATTATACAAAACCTCTGCTGACTCACTATGAAAAGAAATCTTAGAAACGAACTGCAAGCAACCTAATTATATCACAAGGTTTGTTTCCTCATCCAATTTATGGTGACTTATGCTGACCCAAGTTTGTCAAGAATTCCTGCCTTGAATAATACTCTTAGACTACGGTTGTCACTCTAACCTGGGGCAATTTTCAGACATAATTTGACCCACCAAACAATTTCAAGTGATAGGAGATTCTAACTCTGACTTCTATGTAGTGTCACCTACTCTGTCTTGATGACAGCTACAAAAAATCCATAACAGTAAAAATGGATAGTTGGGAAGCTTGCAAGCAGAGAGAAGTTCACTTAATCTTAATTAACACCTGTGGAACATTGTTGTCATTTGACAGATGTGTGCTGTGACTCATTTCTTTTCTCAACACACATCCAGAGAAGGGCTTTCTTGTGTATTGAACTCCACTGCACCAAGCACTGCACTTCTTTTTTTGATACAGGTTCAACTTTTAAGGTTCTGTTTCAGCAGGCTTTGGGTAAATCTTCAAGGTTATCATTTCCTTTGAGCCTTTTTGGAAAAGTCCCTTCCTAATCAACTACAGTCAAATAAAAGGCAATTTTTAGTTAAAAAATTAGTACTGTCCTTTATGACTGTCCAAGCATTTTTTTCAGAACTCAATTCAAAGAAGCCGGTGAGTTGCAGCTGGAGCCAAGTCTCCACCCATATCCCCACATTGTTTGTTCATGGCCTTCATGTGGCCTCCCAGAAGTTCTTTTCTCTTTCTGTAAGTGAGGGGCTTCATCTGCAAATTCTGGGTGCTATTACCTGTGAGACAGTGTTTGAGAAAAGACCCAGTTACACAGTGATGGTAAATGATACGGAACATTAACCCAATGCTCCTGTGAGTCAGGAACTGTTTTCAGGCCTTGGTATTCTCAGCTCTTGATATTCCTGAGAGTCTGACTGGTAGGTGGTGGGATCATCATCTTTTACAGATAAGTATCTTCTGACATGGAGAGGGTAAGAAAGGCGCAGCGGTCATTGGCTCCTGGGTGTGGGAGTCAGGGCCTCTGCAGGCTGTTCATGTCCTCATACTTCCCCAGGGGCCTGGGTTTTGCCTTGATGCTAGTCTTTGCGGACTACCCATTCACTTCACAACCCTCAACTCCATCCCTTCTTTGGAATAACTTAATTAACTTCAGAAAAACGTATTTCTATATAAACAAAAATAGCTGCAATACCTCTTTCATGTAGTGTTATTGTCACAGCTCCCTGAGTCCCTTCAGAGTGCCTTATCTTCAGAATTTCCACTAGGGTAGCTGAAAACCTTCCCATATCTTTCCCAACCTTTTGACTTTTCTAAGTCCTTGTTTGCTGAGCAATCATAGGCTGAAAATTTCAAAACACCTATACAAATGGTACTTTTCACTACTCAATAATTAAGATTCTTAATAGTCACTTATTCAAATTATGGAGATAACTGAAAAAATTTCCCAAATCTTTTCTCTCCCATCAACTCACATGATACTGACTGGCCTACTTGCAAATATAGGTAGAACATCCCCCATCCAAAACTCCAAAATCTGAAGCACCCTGTTATGGTTTGAATACAGATGGCCCCCCACCAGCCTCATGTAGTCATGGAAGCGGCTGAATCTAGCATTTGTGATTGACTCGTTGTCTAGTGCTGGGATTGATGGTGTGAATTCTGCAAACATACAATGTAAAGTTGGAATGGGGGTGTGTTTCTCCCACTTTTGTGCAGTTTGCTCTTGTGGCTTGCAGCCGCCATGAACAGCTGCCTCCCCAGCCACGCCACCCTGCCTTGGAACCAGCTGAGTATGGACTGAAACCCCAAAAACTGTAAGAAATAAACCTCTCCTTCCTTCACTTTGGGTGTCAGGTATTTTGTCTTAGCAACGAGAGAAAAGTAACCAAGACACACCCTAAAAATCTAAAACATTTTGAGCAACAATATGACACCACACGTGAAAAAATTCCACATCACATCTCTCTGATGGTTCAACATGAAACAATTTTGTTTAGCAAACAAAATTACTTAAAATAGTCCATAATATTATCCTTAGGCTATGTATGTAAGTAGTATAGGAAACACAAATTTTTTACTTAGACTTAGGTCTCATGTGAAGATGTCTCATACACAAATATTCCAAAATTTGAAAAAAAAATCTGAAATCCAAAATACTTCTGGTCCTAAACATTTTGGATAACAAATGCTCAACCTGGATGGCATTCCTTTAACTTTCTCCTTCACGACTTAATGACATACTAGAAGTTAGAATAGAAACTAGGAGCATTTATACAATTGGACTAGAAACATAAGTCAACACAAAGACACATAGCTCACCAAAACTTGTCACCTCATTTACAATTCAGTGCAGCAAGAAAAGTAAGCAAAAGTTGCCAACCAGTTTCAGATTGACACAAATCAAACCTGATTCCCCTGCAGCTTTTTAATATCATTTTATGGCATTGATACGATTATTTTAAAATATACTTTAAAATATTATTGGATTTCCCAAGGCATGGAAAAGAGATGTTGACAGGGATATAATACATTCATTAAAAGATTTCAGTCACAAAAAAAGGAAGATGGCTTGAAAATGGAGAAACAAATATCCAAAGAATTTACAGGAAAACACATAAAATCCAAAAGCCAAATTCAACAAGAAATCAGGTATGCCAACAATGAAATAAAGGCAAAGCTTATGAAGGATTCTGAGACAATAAGAAAAGGTTCTTAAAATAACAAAGGCAAAAAATCAACAAGGGAATCAATGAATTTACTTTTGATTCTGAGTACAGAGGATTTGCTCAAGGATTAAAAGGGGAAGACTGATAATTCTCAATCTTGTTTTATTTTGAGGACCATATTAATGAATCTCTCTATCTAAAAGCAGGGACTGTGGTGTCAAGGAAATAGCACGAATTTGGGATTCAGGTCATCCACTTCCATTTTTGCTGTGTCACTGGGATAATAAAGACTTTAAAGTATTTCTTTGCCTCACTGTCTTCATGTATGAAGGAGAGACATTATGAAGTAACATTTATGTCACAGATTATTATATTTTATAAGGAATAGGGAATGATGGTACCCAGCAGGTACTAATACCTCTCTTTATCATTCTCTATCACCAAATAGAAAAATGAGTATCATTCCAAAAAAAGAGCGTTCTAGAATTCCTTACAATTTGTAAACATGGTTCCGGAAATGTTGACTTAGTACTGATTCTGCACAGGCAGGATGGCAGAGAGCAAAGTAGGCATTAAGAACACATCAGCATGGACTGACGTGGTTGGTGACAGCGTGGAAGTGAATATGGAAGATTCGGCTTAGATTTGTTAGGGAAGAAGGAGTGGCATGCAAGGAAAGTCTATATGATGATATAAAACCGTCAAAGCCTGAAGGCCACCAGTACATGCCTATAGTCCCAGTACTCTAAGATGCTGAGGCAGGAAGATCCCAAGTTCAAGTTCAGTCCAGGTAACTTGGTGACTTAGCAAAACTCTGTCTCAAACTATAAAAATAAAGAAACAGTGCTGGGGATGTAGCTCAGTGCACAGACCCTTGATTCAGTCCCCAGTACCAAACACACACACACACACACACACACACACACACACACACTCCTTAAATGCAACCAAAACAAGGGAGCATTTTTAGGAAGAAGGATGAAACCAGATTGTGCAGGTATTGGGAAAAAGTGAAGCAATTTCTGAACATTTAAAATTGACTCTCATGACAGAGAACTCTGAGTGAAATTAGAACACATATCATTTCTGAGGCTAAAACCACAATTACTGAGATGTTAGACAAATTATGCTGGGAAGAAATGTATTTATTATATATGTATTATCTCATGACTGAGAGAGGGTCATAAAACATCTGCCCTTGAGGAAGTGTCCTGAAAACAAAAACTTTCCGATAAAGCAGTCAGAATCTGGACATAACTATCGGGATTAGAAGTAGAGAACACACCCATGAAACTTTTGAATGAGACAACTTTATAATTGTGTCAAAAAAAAAATATGATACTTCGTGTTTATTTTGTGAGAAAAGCTTTCATTTTATTGAATCACCCTTCAGGTTTGCTGTTAATTGAAATAGAAAAGTAGTCCTTATTTATGTGTTAGGAGATTGTTTCCTATTAGGAAAAAAGCCTGAGGTGCACATGAGGCTTTGGGGGAAAGTACACAACCAGCATGTAACTTACCTACAACCAGAAATGTTAAGTTCTGATTATTCACCATGATACTCATTACACAGGAACTGGCTGTCTTTTTCATTCCTCTTTCAGAGGGTTCGTAGAGATATAATGCTTTATTCACCTCTAAATTAACATTCAATTCATTTTTCTGACAATAGAACTTACCAAGCCTCCAAAGGTCAATGAACAGAGAAGAAATAAATAAGTGAAATAAAACTTACTTAGCCATTGTGGTGAGATGAATCAGTTACAATTCTTGGTTGCTTTCCCATCATGAGATAGAATCTATGTTCCATTCCCTTGGGCCTGGGCTAATCTTCAATGCCTTTGACCAAAGGAATGTGGCAGAAGTGACTCTAACAGTTCTGGGTCTAAATTTTAAGATCTGGAGGCTTCTGCTTTTGTACATTTAGAATTTAGCTATGGGTTAAGATATTTGTCTGGACTTCTGAAGCCCTGGCTGAGGGGTCATTGGAGACTCTCAGGGAATGAGACGCCAAGAGAGCTCCCAGCACAGTTCCGCGCTGGTGCCAAGAGCACCAGCAGAAGAGCAGCACAGCCGAGCCCAGGGATCCCATGCAAGCATGAGAAACGGCAGAGCTGTGTTGCTTTACATGACCAGGTTTCGTGGGGTTTTTCAGTTTAGAAAAGGAGCTGTGGAGGCATGGGGACTGTGTATACAGGGGCTGAGGAGGAAGGGCCAAGGGAGAAATTAGGTCCAAAAAGAAAAGGAGCAAACCACATAGAAATCCGTATATGATATTAGTGGGTCTCACAATCCCACTGAAGAATAAAATTTAAAAAGGGCAAATTTCATAATAATTTTGCAAGTGCAATACAAAATTAATTTCAGATTTAACAAAGAATATCTTTATGTGAAAATAACTATCAGAAATTTGGTAAAAATGCCCAGGCTGACATCCATCTTAAATTTTACCATAAACCTAGTGAATGCTCAAGTTAAAAATCCATTTTGAGGAAACAGTTCAGAAGAGGCAAAGGATAGGATCTCTGTTCTTTGTTCTTGGGACAGATCCCTTTAGTTGTGACTTCCTAAATTCAACAAGAATTAAGCTAGATTTTCTAGCAATCTAGTGAACCCAACGCCAGCACTGACAGCAGGCATTCTGAGTCCTGCTAGTGAATAAAGGCAGGATTGGTTCCTCCTATAATAGCTTTATATGATTCCGAATGTAAATAAAATACCTGTGGTAGGGGATATTTTATTTGTATCATGCCAAGAAACTATTAAGAGCTTGAGAAAGTTTTACTGAACTGTCTAATATGTTAGCCAATAGCAATGGGTCGCTATTCAAATTTAAATTAATTAAAAGTAAACAAAATTAAGCCTTTATTTCCTTCATCTCAGTAGCTACATTTCAACTGCTCAATAGCCACAGGGGGCTACTGGTTGTGTCACAGGACCTCACAAACATGAGACACTTCCGCCATTACAGTGTTCATTGATCAGTCTGGGAAGAAGGTAGTGAGACTTTTTAGCTCTACCTCCAAAACAGTGTCCTTAGTCAAAAGTACCCCTCTGATATTTGTTTGTCTCCCAGTGATCCTGTGTTAGCCACTTAATCCCCAAAGTCATATGTAATGGCACTGTTCTCATTATTGAACTAATCTGCTCATGAATTAATCCATGTATGTGTTATCAAGGGAGTGGCTCTGTTTTAAAATCCAGTTATCTCTGCACACTTGTTCTTTCTAGCTGTGTGATACCCAGCACCACTAGGGAGCTCTGCAGAGTTTGCACCAGCAAAACACCTCTCACTAAATGCAGCCACTAGACCATGGGCTTCCCAGCTTATAGAACTGTTAAGGAACACTTTTTTAAATAAATTTCCCAGTCTGAGGCTATCGATTATATAACAACAGAAAGCAGGCTGTGACAGTACTGTTATTAGTTTTGTAGTTGTTCCATTGAGTGGTCCATAAAATGTGTTCAGTTAATACAAGCAAAAGAAATTCATGAGTGTGGATCCCAAACTGCACACCCCAAGGGGCTGCACATGGAGACTTCCTGGGGCATTTAAATTCTCAGAGATAACACAGCCACAGTACAGTGCTGGCTGAACATTGCACAGACGACAAATTTACATGAGTTCTGAGTCTCAGCATTATATCACATTACATTTCTTCTAATAATGTCAATCCAGAGTATCAGGTCTCAGTCAAAGATCTTGAAAGATGCAGATCACAGATACTGTGCAACGCCTTCCAAAAAAGGTACAATCACAATAGACACCACCAAAATGAAGAAGATTATAAGAAACTCCAGTGGTACCTCGGTTTCTGAACTTAATCTGTTCCACAGTTTTGGAAAAAATAGCCGTGCCTGTGTTTATGAAAGAAAGATGGCTGTGGACGCATTTGTCACCTGATGCAGAGTTTGCAAATAAAAAGAAAATTTTGCTGAATGCTTTTGTTTATAAACCAAATTGTTCACTAACAAAAGCATTCGTGAACCAAGGTACTGCTGTAGATTAAAACCGTGTATTTTCCTAGAAGAAATGGAAAAATTCCTAGAAACATATGAATTACCAAAATTGAACCAAGAACACAAAATCCCTAAATAGACTGTTATGTCTCGTGGCTTTGGGTTCTAGGGTCCCCAGACTCATCCTCACCAGGCCTGCCTCTCTCCTGTGTAGAAAGAAGGAGACAAATCAGAAGACCAGTGCTAAGTGAAAGTAACCTCATTGCAGGTATTGCAAGAGGAGGCAGTACAAAGCGCCTCCAGTGGAGTGAGGGGTCAGAGCTGGGTCACTGCTGAATTTGGGGTTGTGGTCCTGTTTTATGGGGAGGGGCTCCACCTCCACCAACCGAGAGAGAGTCGACACTTGGGTGACTGAGTATCAGTCTTGCTGCTAAGGGCTTGGGTATTGTGAGCTAACAGGGAAATTTGGGTAGGCATGGCAACCTGCATGAGCAGGGACAGTGTTGCCTGCCCAGAGGAAAGTATTAAACAGCGACCTGTCCGCTTCAAACCACGAAACTGCTTGAAAAACTATTTGCTGCTTATAGCCATGCAGAAGCTGCTTTTTTCTACCCTCTAAATGGGCTCAGCTTCCAGGGGTCTTTTTTGTCCCTAGAAAGACCATATCAGGCAATGAAATAGAGCAGAAATAAAGTCCTACCAACTAAGAAAAGCTCAAGACCTAACAGACCCACCACAGAATTCTACCAGAACTTTATGGAAGAGCTAACACCAACACTCCTCAAATTCTTCCATGAAGTTGAAGGAAAGCAGTACTACCAAAATCACTCCTGATGGTTGGTGACACTCTGACACCAAACTCAGACAAGGACTTAAATAAAACCACAGGCCAACCTCCCTAAAGAACTTTTTTGTTCTTGCTTAGCAAGTCCTTGCCAATGACTACGTCTTCAACAGTTTTATCCACTTTATCTTTTAACAGATTCACAGTTTCTGTTTTTATGTCTAGGTCTTTGATTAGATTTTAGTAGAGGTTGAAAAATACAGTTCTAGATTCGTTCTTCTGTAGAGGGCTAAGCAGTTTTCCCAGCACTATTTATTATAGAGTCTATCTTTTCTCCAGTCTGTTTTTGACTCTGTCGTGGAAGATCAGATGGCTGGATGTGCCTGGGGTTGTTTCTGATTCTCTATTCTGTTCCACTGAACAACATATCTGTTTTTGTGCCCAGGACCACGCTGTTTTTATCACTGTAGCATTGTAAGATAAACTGAAATCCAGGATTATGATGTCTTCCTGCATTAGTCTTGTTCCTCGGGATTGTCTATTCTAGGTGTCTTCTTGTTCCATATAAATTTTAGGATTTTTTTTTTCTCTTTCAGTGAGGAAGGCTATTGGTATTTTGATTGGAAGGGCATAAAATCTACATACAGTAATACTCTGTTCACAAACACTTCTGCTTTCAGACAATTCGATATGCAAAGGAGTTTGGCAAAATTTTGCTTCCATTTGCAAACCCTGCATCAGAGGATAAACATGACCACAGCCACCTTCCCCACACAAACACAAATGCAGTCACTTTCCCCAAAAATCATAAAACAAATGAAATTTGTAAACTGAGTTACCACTGCATCAGTTTGGGAAGTATGAGGATCTTGACAATACTGGTTTTGCAGCTGGCATCACTTTTCCTTCAGGTGTGACTCTTGCTTCTCTCTGCAAGCCTTCCCCATCTAGCTGAAGCCACCCCAAGGAATCCAAAACACATCCAAGGCCCCAGGTCAAGTCAAAGGGCATTTGTTTCTAAAGTTGAGCTCATCTTCAGGAACTAAGATGCCTAAAGGTTTCGGGTTGGCTCTGCATGTCACCAAGCACCCAGGGCTCCCTTCCACTCTGGC
>RJWT010023717.1:0-16720 GCA_004365215.1 Cuniculus paca | reverse complement strand
AAAATAGAAAAATAGTGACAACAATAAATGCTGTCGAAAATAAAGAGATTGGATCTCGCCTATAATATTGTGATAAAAATGTTCAGTCACTGTGGAAAATAGTGTCAGTTTCCTAGAAAAGTGAACATATGCTTACCATGCAACCTATCTATTGCACTCCTAAGCATTTATCCCAAAGAAATAAGCGTATATGTTTAAAAAAAAAAAAACCTCAAACACAAATGCTCATCACAGCTTTATTAAAAACTGGAAACCAAAGTACCCTTCAATAGCTGAAAACTCATACTGACTGTGGTATAAATACAACATGCCATAGCATACCACCCAAAACGTCACATACTTCATGGCTTCATTTCTAAAACATGCTCAAGATGACAGGAGAAGAGATGGGGAACAGACGAGTGGGTGCCAAGGCCCAGAAACAAGGGCAGTAAAGGCGTGACTACCAGGGGCAGCAGGAGGGAAGTGCACGTGGTGACAGAGGAGCTCTGTATCTTAGAGGAGGCAGTTACATGAATCTGCATGTACAACAAAATGGAACAAAACTACAGCACATCTCCTACCAGTATGATTTCCTAGGCAACGCAGTACAAGTGTCTAAAACGTAACCACTGGACGAGACTGGATGCAGGGTACATGGGACCTCTTTTAGTTTTGTAACTCCCTTTGAATGTCTATTTCCAACTAAAAAGTTTTTTAAATAGGCAACGGGTAAAAGAATACAACAATTAATCAATCAGAACTAGCAGTATCTAACATTCTAAAGTTACCGGTATATTTAAAAATTAACGTTTACTGCCAGGCATAGTGGTGCACACCTGTAATTCCACCACGTGGGAGGTTGAGGCAGGAGGATTGTTGAGAGTTTAAAGCCAGCCTGGACTACCAACTGAGTTCAAGGCCAGTCTGAATTACAAGGCAAAACTGTCTCAGAAAAATAAAGTATTATTCTTTCTCATGTTCATCTGCTCCATTATTTTATGGTGATTTTTATTCTAGGGGGAAAAAACACTTTAAAATGAAACTTTGTACACTAGGAATGGTGGCACACAACTGTAATTCCAACACTTAGAAGGCTGAGGCAGGAGAACTGCTGCGAGTTCAAGGCCAGCGTGGGCTAAAAAGTGAGCTCAAGACCAGCCTGAACTACATGTCAAAACTCTGTCTCAAAAAGACAATAAATAAACAAATTAATTAATGACTTTATTTTACTTCACAGTATCCAAAATAACAAATAACAAAATTATTTTATAGCATTTTATGGAATGGGTTTTGGAGTCAGACAGAGTAAATTTAAGTCCCAGTTCTATAACTTACTACATTTATGATAGATATATGTGGTTCAATGGTGTAACAGTCTAGAAATGCAAAACAAAGAACAAGATTCCTAAATATTCTCTTATTTCTAAGTCAGTTAAAATCATTTTTTTAAAACAGCCAATGAGTGGCATTTTCCAATGTCTCATCGCTGAATGCAAATTATTGTTACTTCCCATTTTCAGGAAAAGAATGCTATTTTTTTAGACTGCCTAACACTGCGCCCCACAATTCCTCCCACATAGAGCTCTGCTGACACTAATCTTCTGCAATTTTCTAGAGATTATTTCTATACTCACTTATCCCTCTTTATATTTTATTTACCATCATAACAAAAACTGCAAAAAAGATAATAAATATCAGCCCACATTCACTCCATAATTTAGAATCTTCTTTTTTTGTCTTTTTGAGACAGGGTCTCACTATACAGTTCAGGCTGGCCTTGAGCTCACTTTGTAGCCCAGGCTGGTCTTGAACTCACAAAGATCCTACTGCCTCAGCCAACCAAGTGCTGGGATTACAGGCCTGCACCACCACACCTGGCTAGAATCTTCTTTAAAATTTACTAAACTAGTTATTTTCTTAGTTATTCTGAACTCCTAAAAATGCAGACAACTATCAAATAGGGTTAACAAACTCAACTTTAATACTGTTTACTAAGTCTCTATCTTCTACTCATAAAAGGCATATTAAAAATTTTGAGGACAGTGAACTTTCTAATGTATATCACTGTTACACCACAGTAGTAACTTCTGAACAATACAAAACTCTAAGGAGTTGAGATATCATTTTTCACTATTTGCAATGTCCTTCATTTTTTAAGTAATGCATATTAGTTACACAGAACAGGTTTCAGTCATCCTTGGCTAACTTCCACACCACCAGTCACCCTTCCTCTTTTCTTTTCCCTCCATCTTATTCCCTTCTACTTCTCTAACTGTCCCCATTCTACTTTAATGACATCTCTTTCTCTCTTCTTTTTTACAAGATTCCACATATGAGAGAAGGGATATCATTTTTGACAGCACATTACTCAAAAATACTGTTGTACGTATTAATTTTGGAATAGTTATGTATTTTGCATATACACATATACACATATGTACATATATATGGCACTAGGACAGTACAGAGTGCTCCTCCACCTTTCATCTAGTTTTCCCGGATGTTAGTAAATGACATCACCACAGTACCTTGGTCAAAATTAAAAACTGGATGTCAGTATAACCCTATAAACTAAGCCACAGCTTTATTCTAGATTCTACATTCACCTTTTCTCTTACCTTTTGGGTAACTGATGACACTGGACATTTTAATGTCTTGGGGATAAGTAGACATTTAAATGTATTAGGGAAGTTCCTATTATGATTCTTAATTTAATCTGGTTTCCAGCTATTCTATGAGCTTTGATTTTCTACATGATTACAGATTCATAGTAACATAAAATTTAGTGCTGGAAGAAACCTTGTAAGTTATCTAAATTAATATTTTACAAAGTATAAATTATGATCCATTACCAGGTATTTTAAGAAACCACAACTTTTAATAAAACAAAACAAATTATTAAGAGTATAATATACCAAAGTATAACTGCTTCATAAATCTTTACATTTGTATAAATGCACATGTATGCATAATCTCAGTTATGCTATTAAAATATAATCTTTAATACACAAGCCAGAGTCAAAAAACTTTTAGAAGTCATTCATCTACACCAAACCATATAAAGAAAGCTTCCTATAACATCCCTGACAGGGCTAGAGATGTAACCCAGTGGTAGAGTGCTTGCCTAGTACGAGAGGCCCCGAATTTGATCCGCAGCATTGTAAAGACAAAGCGTGGACAGATGGTAATTCCACCTTTACCTAAACATTATTAAAGACAGGACATTTACTATTTATACGCCAGGCAGTAGTATTAGGAATTTTTCATGTGGAACCAACATTTACCTCTTGATTTTTAATTCTGAACTCACCAAAAGAAAAAAAAGGTTTTCTTCTTCTTCTAAAGAAAAATATTCTGTAGTCCTAGTTCCTTGCTTTTTTTCTTTTTTTTTTTTTTTAATAAATCTGTAAACACCTAGAAATCAAAAGGTTACAAAATAAAGTTTCGGTTTTAGTTCCCAAGTAGAGATGCTGAAGGCAAGGGCAATAATAGAAGACAAAGACGCCTGTGAGAACAATGAATTGAAGAGAAGCAATGCCACGTTAAAAGATCAAGTCGACACAGGAGTCTCTTCACAGAGGTCATGTGAATAAAATTATCAAACGTGGCATACAAGGCCATAAAAGTGTGCATTTCTTACTAGGGAACAGTCTCATTTTGGAAAGTGTTATTTTTTAAATTTTTTTGGACACACACATGAAGAGGAAGAAAAGTTCCATATTCAAAAGAAAAAAAAAAAACATCCCCAAGGAAATTCTGTCTTCTTTGCTATATAAGAAAGTGATTTCATGGAATTTAATAAGGCAACTATTATTTCTGCCTCATCTCAACCAAATTAGTAGCTCATTTTATTTTACATGTATGCACGCACGCACACACACACGCGCACACACACACACACACATGGTCCACATATTCAGCAATCTGACAGCTTCACTTTGCTGAAAATGAAGATTTTTAGCCAAAACATATGAAAGAAAAAAATTCTCAAGCAAAAAAAGTGCAAATTAGAGCTTATGTATTCCACATTTATAGGAACACCTCAGAGCCTAATCAAAGTCTTTCTACTATATTTTTTTACTAATTCTAACTATAGAATAAGTTTTCAAAACAATAGCAACATTAAACCATTAAATGAGAGGGGCAAACACAGCTATACAAAGGTACACTGGCATAAGCAAGCACAAAGACGACACTGTCTGCCAAGGATGACTTAGTAACAAAAGGCAGGCTTGGGTACCTACAGATGTCCTGAAGAATCTGGCCTAAGAACAAACTGTTTACGTACCTCACGAGCTTTAGAATAATGCTTGGTGTTTATAAGGTTGACAGAGAAACAATATAAGGATTCTTTATGCTTATAATTATGGCATTTTCTGTTTAAGGACATGAAGAGTACATGCCATAATTTTAAGGGGGAAAAACTACCCAAAATTATCTAAATAAGCAAAGTTTTAGTTTCCAAAATGGGTGTGAATCATCAGCAATTTGGGAAGCCTGGCTGTCCAGAAAACTCGATTTCCTGAAAATTGTGGTTACCTGTAATTTTTGCCTTCAACTTTCCCTCTTTCAAAAGCTGTAACTACTTAAATCTCTTTCAGAAAGTTCTATATCTACTTAAATTAACATCTCATAATCCTTGATGTTAATAAAAAGTGATGCACCAGATGTCGTAGCACACACCTATAATCCCAGCACTGAGGCGGCTGAGGCAGGATTGCCACCAAGTTCGAGGCCAGCCTGGGTTACATAGTGAGTTCAAGGCCAGCCTGAATAATAAAACAGAAAAAGAGAATGATGCATTGGTGAAGCATTATTTCAATAACTGGGCATTAGAATCACCTATAGAACTTTTTTAAGTGGTACCTGAGACTGAACCCAGAGTATACTGAAATATACCCTTTCCCCAACCCCTTTTTAAGACAGAAATTCATTAAGTTGCTAAGTTGTCCAGGCTGGGCTCAAATTTGAGATAATCCTGCCTTAGGCTCCTTGAGCTAGAGAATTTTAAAAACACTGGTGCTCAAGACCTCAACAAGAAATTCTGAATTAATGAGTCTAGAGACTGGGCATCAGAATTTCTAAAGCTTTGAACGAAAACCTAGTGTGCAGCCTGAGCTACGAACTACTTAAGAGTTTTCTTCATGACAACTTTACTAATCTTTGAATTTATGTATTTTATTTTTATTTGTTTAGGTTTTCATGAGACAAGAGTCTCACTATGAGTTCAGGATGGCTTTCAACTCATTATGTAGCCCTAGCTGGCCTCAAACACAAGGTGACTCTCCTGCCTCTACTTCAACAGTCCTGGCACTACAGGCATGTGCCACCATGCCTGGCATAATCTTTGAAAATTTTTAGGAGTATGTTATACAGCACTTCCTAAATTTGGCTTCAAATCCTTTCTTCCATGTCATTAATGTGTTTAGGGAAAAGGGAAATAAAAGAAGAAAACAAAGAATTTATTTTTATATGATCATAATTTTATTATAGCAAACATTACATACTAAAAATATGCACCCCTCCCCCCCCAAAAAAGGAAGGGAATCAAGGGATGGGAGGAAGGGAAAAGCGAACAAAAAAATTGAATTAAGATGTTTTACTATGTACATGTACCTAATCCCCACAAGAAATGTAAACATAATGTACTACAAACACAAATTAATAAATTTTAAAAATTTCAAATGAAAGATTTGAATTTTACTAAAAACTTTCAATTTATTTAAAGATACATATATTAAACTTGTAACTCAAAAATACTGGGAAAGCTAATTCCAAAGACAAATATATGCTGCCCTCTAATGGTTCAAAATAGTTTTACTTGGACTATACCTAAAAGGTAATGATAACTGTATTATTTTAAAAAAGGAAAAATTACACTAAATACCAAAGAAGAACAGCAAGGTTTCAATTTTCAGCTTACATGACCTCAGAAGATTAACTATCTGTATTAAATATCTTAACTATCAAGCCATTTTCACACTATTCTATTTGCTGATAATGCAAAAATCTGCTTCTGTGCCTTCGACAGCAGCTCTGTCAGCGCGGCTTCCTCTATGTTAAGTCTCCAGCACTAGTGTTCGAATTAAATGTTCACATCCCATGAAAAAAACTGAAAATTATATATGCTCTTGTATTTTATTGTATCTAAAATATTACTGAGCAGCTAAAATTTTTCATCAGAAATTTAAATACTTGCTTCTATAAATACAAAGGAGGTATCTTCAGGCTTATCCTAAATATTGACATTTTAAAATAAAACTGTGTTTCACTCTGGATATTTACTCTAATCTATCTGAGAAAATACAAAAACCCTGCTAAATATATCAAGCCTTCAACAACACTTTTTTATCTTCTTGAACTTGCAAGTTATTCCACTGTCTACCCAGACTTTTAACCTGTGTTATTTTCTGTCTAAAAGCCATTTTTATTGCTAGTTCCATCACAATTCTATGCATAAGAATATGCATGCCAATTAATATTTATAGACCGATGTTGGGGATTTTTGTGGTTCTGGGGACTGAACTCAGGGTCTCGTGCAAGGTAGGTAAGTGCTCCACCACTGAGTCACATCCTCAGCCACACAGAAGTTGGTACTTTCTGTGCTCATAAATATGAAAGCTAAAATGAAACTGTACAATGAGTTACTAAATTATTATCGGTAGATGATTAAACAACATAAATATTATAAATTCTGATAAATAATTTTAAACAAAACATAAAATCTTATAAATATGAAACACAGTGAGATGAACAGGATTTCCTTTTTTAAAATTTATACTGCTATATCCAAGAAAGAATATGTCTTATTGTTAAAATGATATTCTTTATTTTTATTTAAGTTTGTATAGGTATAATTAGCAAAAATCATCATTCACATTCACAAATAAGTCACCCCTCAGTTTAGTTACAGCAAGGTCACTCAATTTCTTTCATGACAAAACTTACACTGTGACTACCATCAAAAATGATTTTTAATGATGTGGCAGCTGATGACGTTTAAGTCTTCTTTCAATTTGTTGAAAGCAATGAACCAGAAACTACCTGAATTGTAACAGGATGTGTTAGACAACTACTATAATTACTAAGTTTCTCACATTCTGGACAACATATAAAACAGCACTACTAAGACCTAGCAAATAACTCTTCACTATACCTGGTACTTTTTCACTTACAATTTTATTTTATGTATCAGAAAGGGTAGAAAAATAAAAACACTGCTACTTTCAATACACTTTTAAGAGATAATATTTGCTTTATAAAATGCTTTTATCTTATTATGCATTCTAAATACATTTTTACAACTTTAGAGGTATATACTTGGATCATTTAATTTATACAAAATACCTTCGTTGAACACTTGTCAAACCAAGTTATCAAAAAAAAAGAAAAAAAAAAGTCTGCCTTGGTTCTGAAGTCGAGTATTAGGGGCTTAAAAAAAAGATTTTTAATTTGTCTCATGAAGCCAGATCCAAGTATAGACTATGTATCAAAACACGGATCAAAACCCAAAAGGCTATAGAATACAAGATAGAAACAAAGGTATACTGGGCAAATGGAAACAAAAAGCAGTAATTGTTACCCTGATATCAGGAAAAATAGAACTGAAGAAAAGGTATTAATGATAGGCCATTTTTAAGGCTACAATGTACAACTGTCAAACAACAGAGCACTTACAAGTATCTATATACAAAATAACACAGCAATCACTTTTATTATGAAGCAAAAGTACTCTCACAATATCTTAACACACTTTCACCCTTTTCACTTCAAGGAAACACTGCATGGCTTCTTTTGGTACATTCAAATTGCCAGCACTACTCCTCCTGCACTTTATAGAATCATTACTAAGTAAAATAAGGGTAACTTGAAAACATGCACTGCAATACTGCAACAGCTCATCTGATAACCAAGACGCCTATTAACTGACAAACAGGTACAGCATGTAAAGAACACACTGGACAAAGGGCTTACTTGCATCCCGAGCTAGAGAGAGATTTCATCGTGTTACCTAAAACAGTACACAATTTAAAACATATGACTTATTAATTTCTAGAATTTTCCATTTTGTATCACAGGACTACAGCTGATTGCCAGTAACAAACTGTTCAAAGTAAAACCACATGTACATGGGGTTTAGTGTTTTTTACTGCTATTAACTCATCTCTCTTCTAACTGCACCAGCTAATATTTCTAGAGCAATGATGAGCAGTTTTGGAGACACTGTGCCTTATTCCTGATCTTGGACTTAAATGAATTAAATATCCCTACCTAAGCACTTCCAAGGCATCTGCGGTAACTGCCATCATGTCATTCATTACTGATTCATGATCATTTGTGCTCCCCCACTAGCCTATGAACTCAACAGCAAAGGCAGTATCATTGTGTTCACCAACGTCTCACTTGTCAAGAACTGTACAGTGATGTGACATTTGCATAGTAAATGAATCAATTTATGTATACTCCTTGTGTCAAAGATTCAGAGTGGGGAAAAATGTGTCCCCAGGCAAGAATCTAGAACCAAGAAGCAGTGTTACAATTAGTGAGACAACTTCATACCCACCAGGCTAGCTATCATCAAAAACAAAACAAAAACAAGTTGTTAGTAGGGACAGGAGAAACTGGATCCCTTGCATATTCCCAAATTTGGAGGATCTGGATTTCATATACTGAGCCAAAATTTCCCTGAAAAGCCTAGTAATTGTGTCACCATAGCAATGGCATCCCATTCCTTAAAAACAGGGTTACACTACAAATCAAACTCTGTTCTCTTGCTATGAGGCCCATCTTACCCCTAGTGCCCTAGACTAAGTCTCTGTCTTTCTACTTCCATATTCAGCTGTCTCTCTGCTATTTCTACATATGGGTATTTATTGCATTCCTAGCTCAAAGTCTTCTAAAACATATTCAACACTTAAGGTACTAGTGCGTCCTTTGGCTGATTAATTTTACTTCTAATAAACAATCTAAAACTAAAGTTGCAGGGAGGGATACTGTCTCTCTCCATTATCCCTGATATGTCTGGAACCTTCTAACCTTCTTCTCCTACTTCTACTGCTAGAGCTGCACAAGACTCTTATCAGGTGGCATCAAAGGAAAAATGTCTTTTGAAAGCCAAAGTTTGAACTATTTACAAGGTACACTATTCACTATCAGTAAAATGGGTTTTTATGGGCTATCTTGGAAACACTGCCACCATTTGTCATAGAATTTCTACGAGAAAATACATGCTAAGTTTCTAGTAACCAATGTGAAGACAAAATTAGAACACTGCCTATTTTGATGATCATCCAAAATCTTACCTAGGTTTTATAGTACTACATTTTCAAGAAATATTATTACAGAAACTTCTATAAATGTGTAACATACATTATTAATAGCAATATTATTTACTTTAAAAACTATACTTAAATTTGTTCCCAAATCCAAATGACATTAGAAAAACTTCAGGGCCAGGGAATATAACTCAGCAGCACATCAGCTGCCTGGCAAGCACAAGGTCCTGAGTTTGAATCCTGGTACCAAGAAAGAAAAAAAAAACCAACTTCACAAAACCTTCACTAAAAAGCAATAGCTGGAAAAAATGCAAAGAAAGTGAGCATTAAGGAGCATTGCTGGAGAAGGTTTTTTGTCATTTTTATTCAGAAAGGAACTCCCTAAGAGGAGGAAAAGTTTCGAAATTTTTCAGAGCTAAGACCAACAACTCATATATAAAATATTTTATTCAGAATTTTGAAAACTGAAAGCTTACTCAGGTATACACTACATGCCTCATGAAAAAAGAGCTTCATAGTACTTGGGAAGCTAAGGCAGGAGGATCACTGTGAGTTAAGGCCAGCGTGAACTGCGTAGGGAAACCCTGTCCCAAAAAGATCCAAAAACAAAACAAAACACAGAGCTTCGTGAATGAAACCATCATTTTGTACCTGTATTTTATTTTTTTTAGTACTGGGGATTGAATCTAGGGCCTTTACAAGCAGCTACAACCCTGGCCTATTTTTTTATTGTGAGACAGGGTGTCACTAAATTGCTAAATTGCCCAGGCTGGGCTCAAATTTGTGATCCTCCTGCCTCAGCCTCCCAGAGTGCTGAGATTACAGGCCTATACCCTCAGGCTGGCTTTGTGCAGAAAAGGAAAGGAAGAGAGAAAAAGAAAAACTGCTAAGGCAAGATTTTGCTCAACTGAACTAAATAAATAAAAACATTTATTTAATAGTACAACTTCAAACACAAAGTGAGTCAGATATTACGTTTTGTCTTTAGATCTTGAACACCAGATTTATAAAATTGGCCTTGAATAATTAAAGAACAAGCAATGCTATTTTTTCCCCTAATCTAGACAAAAACCTGTTGAAAAATTTATGATAAGAAAGATACAAATTTAAATCATGGTTACATTTTCCTGGTTAAACAATTAAGCATTTTTAATCCAACTTGAGGAATACAGTAATATGTATTTGTTGATACACGTTCCTTACATTCACCTTTGTGGAAAACAATGCTTAAACTTTTAGCATAAAGAACTGAAAAAAGGTCTCAGTAGCATTTTTAAAAAGTACACACAAAAAAAAATTCAGCTTGTCAACCCACAATTATAAAATAAAGACTTTTTAAATTTAAGGACTGGCTTTGTTTACTTCCACCTTTGTTTTGGTTTAAGGAGGATATGACAAATGTTACACTTGTGGGGCATAAAATTTATTTATTTAATCAACACAGATATCTTAGTCACTAATCCAAAATTAAGAGGTGAATCTTTGGGCTGCCCTAGAGCAGAACAAAGCAGTAAAAAATGTATTTCCAAGTTATTAGTGCCTGAATAACTCTATGGCAAGAAAATACAGACTATTCAAAGCAAGAAAGCTGAAAGAACAAAGCTGAAATAAATAGCTATGACGACAAGGCAGAAGATGTGTGTGTTTGAAATATAACATACAATTACATACAAGGCCACAGATTTAAACAAGTTAATAACTCCTGATAAGCAGTTTTCCAAAAGAAAAACAATTGGTCTGGATTACAATAATAGGATTATTCCAGGTTCAGTTAAATTCCAACCAAAACCAAACTGCCCGTATTTGCAACACAGAATCAACTTAACACCCAGAATAATAATTAGAATCAATCACAGCCTGATTTTTACTGAGCAGAAGTAAATTGTTTAAAATCTCTCAAAATGCCAATGTCCAATGCAAAGACACTGGTACTTACATTCTTTTAAGGAAGTAAAAAGACGATAATAAAGTAAGGTAATGATCCATGTAACGTTTGTGACTTACTTCATTAAATCTGAAAATCAACACAACAAAGAAACACTATTCTCAATTTTTGGGTGACTTAACTAAGAATCAGAAGGTTGAAATCTACAAAGCTATGATTCCAACTCCAGAGTCCGTTCTTATAACTACACTACACCAACTATAATATAAAAATGGCTAACAATAACAATTATTGTGCAATTTAATGCAAAACCATTTTGTCTTCAAATATCCTATGAGATAAATACTAATTTAGCCCCCAAAAGACATTCACAAGGTTCCTGGTCAAATGCTTGAATAGCAAAACTATGATGCTTATAAATATCTTTAGCTTCAAATAAAATGGAGTATTATAAAATACATTTTTTAAATACATTTTGAGGTAAACTGTATATTCAATAAAATGTGTCTATTTTAAGGTCATAATTTTATGAATTCATTTTTTAAATTTTACTTGTTTATTGATACAATTTAGGTATACATAATGGTCACATTCATTATACAGAATTTGTATTTGTACATCATGTCTTGGTTCCTTTATTTCCCATACCCGTTCCCTCCTTTCAAACCCCCTTCCTCTCCCTGTTCCACAGAGCTCTGCTTTCATTTTACCCTGCTTTTCTGATTTTTTCTTTCCTTTCCCTCTCCCCCCTCCATAGTTCCTTTTCCCTTTGAACAGTTTCTTCCTATTTCACAATATTATTGCACATTTTGGTTTTTATTTACAATTTCAGTTTCTCACACAAGAAAGATAATGTGATATTTACACGTGTTCATTTGTTTCATTTATGATTATTATCTAAGGTCCATCCATTTAGCTATAAACATCTCAATTTTCCCTTCCTCATGGCTGGGTAGTACTCCATTTTAGTAAAAGAATCACATATTTTTTTATCCATTCATCAGTTGATGAGCATCTGAGCTGCTTCCAAAATTCAGTTATTAAAAACTGTGTTGCTGTAAACACAGGTGCACATGTATCACTGTGGTATGACGCTTTTAATTCTTCTGATACCCAGAAGGTATCAGAAGATACTCAGCAGAGGAACAGTTGGGTCAAATAGGACCTCTAATCCTAGCTTTTTGAGGAATCTTCTCACTGATTTCCACAGTGGCTGTGCCAGTCTACACTCCCACAAACAGTGGAGAAGGGTTCCCCTTTCCCCACAGCCCTGCCAGCATTGATTATTAGCTGTTTTCTTGATAATAGCCATTCTTTCTGAAAGATATACAATCTCAGCATTGTTTTAATTTGCATTTCTTGAATGACCAGTGATCCTGAGTTTTTTCAAATATTTCCTGTTTGCACTTCTTCTGAGAAATGTCTTACGAATTCTGAAATGTACCATACAACAAACATCAAAATCAAGATATAGAACATTTTATCACCCCAAAAGATTTCCTGGTACAAGAAATACCATCATATATTCACTGTGTATCTGGTTTTTTTGCTCAGTCTGATTTTGAGAGTCAGGCATATTGTTGCATGGATCAAGTTTTCCTGTAGAACAGTATTGAGGCATGGTTGTATTACGATCTGCTTAACTATTTACTGGGTAGTACACATCTGGGTCGTTCCCAGTTTAGGATGACTATAAAGATGCTACATTCATGTACAAATCTTTGAATGGCCATAGATTTTCATTTTTCTTAGGTATATAGCAAGTGTGAGATTACTTGATGGAATGGTAAGATTGTTAACTTCGTAAGAAAGTGACAGAGTCTAGCAAAGTGTACCATTTTATATTCCCAGCAGCAACACAGTTCTTGTTGCCGTACTCTGACACTTGCTGCTATCAGTCCTTTTAAAATTTAGCTACGGTTTGAATTTGCATTTCCAAGGTAACTCCTGATTTTAAACATCTTTTCATGTACTTTTTAACCATTCCTATCTCATCCTTAGTGAGGCTCTACTCGAATGTTTGTCCTTTTTTGTTGCTTTTTGTTGAGTTGTAACTATTGCTTTATATATTCTGGAGATAGGTTATTTTCTAAATATATGTATTGCAAATGTTTTCCTTCAATATATGTCTTGCTTTCTCTGTTTTTTTTTGTTTGTTTCTTTGTTTGTTTGTTTTTGTGATACAAGAATAGCAAACAAGAATAGCAAACCCAGGGCTCCCACACGTTAGGTAAAATCTACCACTAAGCTAATCCCCAGCTCTTTTTATTTTATATTTTGAGCTGAAGGTCTCACTAAGTTTCCCAAGGTGGCCTCAAATTTGGGGTCCTACTGACTCAGCCTCCCAAGTAGCTGTGATTACAGGTGTGTGCCATCATATCCCACACTTTTTCATTTTTAACAGTGATTTTCAGGTGCTAAGTTTCCAATTTTGATGACACTTAAATTCTCAACTTTGTCATTATTCATTTTCTAAGAAATCTTTGGAGACAGGTCTGTTTGTTTCTGTCTGGCATCCAAACTTTACCACTAACTGTTGAAAAGAGTATCCTTTCCAAACCATTACAGCCTCTGTTGAAATCAATTTTTAAAGTATTAAACTGACACACACATGGATCTATTTCTTGACTCCATATTCTAGAGATCAGCAAACTTCTGTAAAGGGTCAAACAGTAAATATTTAGGGCATTGCAAAGCATGAAACCTGTCTCATCTACTCAACTCTGCACTACAAAAGCAGTGACAGACAATATATAAACAAGCGATTGTGTTCCAACAAAACTGACACACACTAAAATTTCAATTTCATCTAAATTTCATGCGCTATAAAATTACCATTCTTCTTTTTACTTTTTCCCAACCGTTCAAAAAATGTAGAAATCATCCCTAACTTGCAGCCATGCAACACAGAAACAGTCAACAGACTGGGCCCATGGGCTGTAGTACGCCAACCTCTATTCTATTCCACTTATCCATATATCTATCTCTTTGCCAATATTTCATTTTTGGGGGGGGTACTGGGAATTGAACTCAGGACCCTGCACTTGCCAGGCAGGCACTTATGCCACTGAGCTATATGCCTGGCCGTCATTTTCTTGATTAATGTAGCTTTTGCAAATGTTGAGATTTGATAGTACGAGCACTCCAACTTCATCCTTCCTTTCCAAAACTATTTGGGCTACTGTTATATCCTTTGTATCTCCACACAAATGCTAGTGTCACCTTATTACTTTTATAAAACAAACAGCTAGGATTTTGATTGACATTGCACTGCATGTTATATTAACTTTGAGAGGACTAATAATATCTTGATATTGAGCTTTCTTTAATGTGAGCAATTATTTTATTGCTTTCAGCATGCAGGTCAGGCATGTATTTTGTTAAATTTATCCCAAATTATGACACGTTTTTACATTCTAATTCTCTAGTTATTCATTACTACTAAATAGAAATACCGCTTTTTTTTTTAAATACACTGATTTGGTATCCTCTGACCTTACTAAACTCACTTATTCTAGTAGTTTTTCAGTCATGATGCCTTAGAACTTTCTAGATGCATGATCACAGCATGTATGTACAAAGCTCTGCTGCTTTTCCAATATGAGCCCCTGTTTATTTCTTCTTAATGTACATGCTAGAACTCAAGTAAAACACTAAATAGAAGCGGGAACACTATATATCAATGCCTTGTTCCTGATCTTAGAAGGAAAGCATTCAGTCTTTCACCATGAAGCATAATGTCATTCAGAGGTTGTTCAGAGAAGCCCTTTTCCATGTTAGGAACGTCCTCATCCATCCCTGTTTGCTCAATCTTTATCCTAAATAAGTATTAACTTCGTCAAGTGCTTTTTCTCCAACTAATGAAATATTCATATGGTTTTCCTCTTCCATTCTGGTTGTTCTATATTAAACCAATCTTTCTTTCCTAGAATAAACTCTACTTAATTGTGGTATGTAACGCCATTTAAATTCCTGCTAAATTAATTTGCTAATGTTTTGTCAAGGATTTTTATATCTGTGATCATGAGGGACATTCATTTTTAAGTTCACTTTTCCTGTTGCCATCTTTAGTAACCTGTTCAAATTCTCTTACCTGACTTATGAGTATTTTTATAAATACAAGTACTTTAATGTCTCTTTGTTCTAAAAAAAAAAAAAACCCGACTTTAACAATGTAATCCTATGTGAAAATATTTAAAATTTTGTCTTGCATCCTATCTTTTCATTTTATATTCTATAAAGTGCTATCTTCATGACAAAGAGTTATTTTTAAAAGTTCAACAATTTTCATGTGTAAAACATCATAAAAGAAAAAACAGATTCCTCAAAGCAAGGGCTACAGTATAGAGAAGGCAAAATTATTTATAACTGTTAGAACAAATTCCTGCTTTTAACAACTTAATGCTTATTTCATTTATCCAGGAGATTTTAAAGTTGTATACTTCACTGACTTTTTTCTACTAGGTTAAATCATTCCATATATTTACAAGTCAAAGAAAAAGCAAATATTGATAATTTCCTAAGGTTTTATCTCTTATTTATCAGTCACTGGCTTTGGAGTAGTAACCAAAGTGAACTTACCCAGTCTGGCTATTTTATTTATATACAAGCACCATCTGGTGGTAGAAACCAAACCCACAGGTTTACACCTGTTGACATCACTGCTGCTACAAACATTTGATGTTTCTTAACTACTCTACTATCTAATATGCTTTTTAAAAAATATTACAAACAGTGAAGAATCTTTACATTGACAGTTTGAACAATTTCAAAATAAACAGCTTAACAAACTATATAACACCAACTTAACAAACTATATAACAAACTTTCAAAGATGCACATGTTAAGCATCCCTAATCCAAAAATTCAAAATCTGAAATGCTCCAAAATCTGAAACATTGTGAGCACTGAAATGCTGCCACAGGCCTGATAGCTCAATGCATACAAACTCTGTTTCATATACAAAATTACTTAAATTATTACATAAAACCACCTTCAGGTTATGTGTATAAGGTATGCATGAAATATAAATGAATTTCATGTTTAGACTTGGATCTTACCCCCAAAATACGTCACTATATATACGTAAATATTCTAAAACCCAAAAAAGCAAAAGAAAAAAAATTTCTAATCTCAAGAAAACAGGTATGGTACTTAACCTGTATAATATACAAGCTATTTCCATAAACCAAAATTGTGATTATTTCTAATTTTACTGGTAATTAACGTAACGACATAGTTTGGATGCTTAAATAACTTTCATTCTAACCAGGCATGGTGGTACACGCCTGTGATACCAGACTCTGGGAGACTGAGGCAAGGAGGATTCCAAGATTAAGCCCAGCCTGGGCAACTTAGTGATTCAGAGAGACGTGGACTCAAAATAAAAATAAATAACATTTTAAAAATAAAGGACTGATATGTAGCTCAGTGTGAAGGCTCTGGATTCAATTCCAAACCCCCACCTCTGCCCCCACCCAAAAAAAGTGCTTTACATAATAGTTTGGATGGAGTCAGCCTCCATTTCTTTCCAGACTGGAAGCATAACCCCAGGCTTAGTCAATTAAAGTATGCTTTC
>RJWT010023714.1:0-16715 GCA_004365215.1 Cuniculus paca | reverse complement strand
GCAGCCACATGGAGCTGAAGATGAACCTACGTCAGAAGGAAATAGGGTGGGTGTTTAAAGCTAGTAAGTTTAGGAGTGCTTTTATACATGGCATTAGATTAAACACCTACTTTACCAGGATATCCTTAGGACTAGAGAGAAGAGATATAAGTGTATAATGCTGGCATACTGGAGGTCCCAGTTATTAATCATGAGGCCCAGAGCTTAGACAATGATGGGGTTTGCTTGTTGAGGATGAACGATAACTAAAACCTCTATTTAAGAGTTGAGGATTGGTGAATCAGCCAGTTATGGCCATGCTATTTATCATGGCTGAAATGTTTTGGAGCTCCTCCTTCCAGGACATTTGGATCTAAGTGAAGACTTTCAGCTGCCAGCCGAGCCTGTCCCTGGGGACTCTGCGATGCTCACCTGCCCTCATTTTTAACTACTCATTATTTAAGCAGACCCTCTACCTGGAGCCTCCCCATTGATAGTTGTGATGGCCCAGCAAGGTGACTTAGTTCTTTGACTTTTTATCTCATGTTCACTTTTAGTGGAATGTGATTTTTCTTTTTAAGCTTTGTATCCTCTAGGAATAAGCCAGCTATTTCCTAACAGGCTAGATTTCGCCTAAGTGAACTGGGGGTGTTTAGTGGTAAAATGTATGTGTTTAGCATGCCTGAGACTCTGGATTCAATCCCCAGCACTGCTACCACCACCAAAAAAATAAAAATAAAATAAAATAATAAAGGAATATTTACTCAAGAAGGGTAGAGTCTGGTAGGAGTGCAACAAATGAAAGAATAAAGCAAATAAGAAACGTTGGAAAAAGGATAAGTAACAAAGGTAATTCATTTTCTTGTGACACAAATGTAAGTTCTTAAAACAATCTTTTCTAAGATCCAAGAACTCATTATATGACCCTCCTCTGATGGCAGAAGCCAGCTACCTTTGCCAGACCAGGAGTGGGGCCAGGATTCAGCCTTACTGGAATGCCTGACATGAAAGGTTCAGCAGTCATTCTATCCAGTTTGCTAAATTGATCCAATTAATTAGGGTCTACTGGGGGCATCTGAGGCAGAAGCATATTCCTAAGGCTTTTCAAGTCAGAGACAGAGGCAGGTGCCTGTGGGGGAGGGGTGGACATGAACTGTTACTGCCCCAAGCCCTACCTTAGGCTCTGAGAATCCACCCTAAAAATGAAATCCAGACAAATCCAAGAAAAAGGAGGAGCACAGCCACCTTTAACTCAGATCCTCAGCTGATGTCCTGACCTCATCGACTATGGCGAAGTGCAAATGGGCTAGAGCCCAGGGCAGCAGGTTACAAGCAAGTCTGGTCTAACTTTTCTACTAAAAACTAATAACTCTCATCACTTGGGCTGCGTCAGCAGCTTTCTGAGACACACGTGCCAAAAGATGAATGAGGAAAGCTGTGCACCACTATGACAAGGGCTGTCATTCCAAAATCATTACCCACCTCTCCTGACCACTTAGAAACCCCAGCTGGGACTGCTACTTGGGCCAGTGACAAAGAAAGTCTAGCTCCCATAGGCAGCTGAGTGGGGATTTCTCAAGGTTCACATGCCCCATTCCAGTGACTAGTACTAGCAGTGACAGACAGTTTCCACTAAATGGAACCCTCTCTTCACAGTGACCTGGTGTGACTTGGAAATGGTGAGATTCAACGAGGCTTTCAGGAAATGCATGACATTTATTAAAGCTCTCAAACTCTCCAAAGATCACTCCTATCCCTCCACACCTGTCCTCCTGTCCCTGTCAGACTCTCTGCTTACAGAGCTACCCTTGGAGGGTGGGACCAAATTTATTGTCTCTGGTTCTAGGGCCAGGTTACAAGAAGTGAGAACTTTCCCCATGGCTGCCTATAAAGGCCTGAGCCAGGACTGACAGAGCTCTGATTCCAAAGCCCATGCTTTTGAGATCTGGGGATAAATTTTACAAACCACACAGTAAGTAGACATTCTGTACATACATCCCGTGAATCACTAAATGACACAAATTGGACCTTCTCTTAAGAGTCTGATTTTCACACGTACTTCTCCCTTTGAGGATATGTATGCTCCTGGGACAATTATAGTTTTTACATAGTCTTTGATGCTTGTGTTGAGTAAATGATTGGGTAGGAAGGGCAGGAAAGGCAACGGAAAAGGGCCAAGTTTCAGGTCTGCATTGTTTCACTCAGTCTTCAAGCCTTAGGGCTGATAAAAATGAGGCTTTTGTAATCTAGGGGCTAGGGGCTGGGCCATAACCTGAATCCAGTTCTCTCTGACTGGGAAGCCCGCAAGCTTCCTGTGGGGCTTGGCTGGGTGAGGGGTAGGTGGTGGTACCTCTTCTGATCTATTTCTGGTAGTGGCGGTGGGGTTGCAATTACCTAAAATCAGCACATTTGGGGGAAAAGCTTACTTGCTATCAACAGATTAAAATGAAAATAATAAGGGCTTAAAATGTAAGTGAGTAATTAGAGAGTTAAAAGCTGTTGAAAGCAACTACTATGAACCAGTATATGAACAAGGCCTTCGTTGGTGTGCAAGAATGCAATTTTGCTGTGAAGAAGTTAACAATAAATGACAACACAATTCTTAGGAAAAACAAAAGAAAAATATTTGGACTAATAATCTTGACACATTCTCCCCACATACAAACATTTCAGAAAGTATCCAGAATCAAACTAAACTGTTAGAGTGCTCGGTGCCCCACTGAGGCAGAGGTTCTAGATGAGACACAAAAGATGCACTGGAGAAGGTCACAGGCCCACTAGCACTCAGCCTCACTGGGCAGGGTATTAAGAGAGGTATGGACCACACCAAGTTGGTTCCTTTCTATCTCCTGGAGCAAATATACTTCTCCCATTTACAAATGCAGAGACTGAGGACTGAGGTCCCTCAGCCATGGAGTGGGCAGATAAAATTTGACTCTAGAGCCTGTGTTCTTAGCTACTGTGCTCTGCAATCCCTTGATCCAACCCCTTGAATAATCAGTAGACTTTTGCAGCATGGTTCTGTGCAAGGAAAACTATTCCGCAAACAGGAGCTCCATGCCTTCTGCACATCAGCCACAGGTGCTAGAAAGAAGGCAGTGAGGTGAACATAATACTTTTGAGGGCTCAGAACCTACTGGAGAAAAAGGCAAGCAAGACAGAATTCTAAGAACAGTAAGTGCTAGGTAGTCAAGAGGTACTGAGGTGATGGGAGTGAGAAGTTGCTTCATCAGTATCTGAGATGGGGGCTGAGGCCCATTTGAAAAGCTTCTTGGAGGAAGTGTGGTCAGAAGTAATGCTAGGACTGATGCCAGAGTTAGGTTAAGAAGCAGAAAAAGGAAGAAGATGAATGAGTAGATTTTAGGGGAAAAAAAAAACAGTACAGATAGATATGGGGAGGTTAGGGCCAGCAGGGGCTGCAAGAAGGAAGTGTAAACAGGTCTTGCCAGCTGCACTCTCTTTTCACGACTTCTCCAAGAAGCCAAACCCTGCACCTCCAACCCCAGAGTGTGCTCCTTCTTTCTCACTGCATTTCTTTGTCACTCCAGCTGGCCAAATCTGGAGCCATGGACATCTCAATGCTTGTTTCTTGGGCCCCTGCTGCCGGGCCCAGTGCAGGAATCTGCCTGTGGTCAGTTCCACTGCACAGGGTGGTGTGTATGGGGATTGGGTAGGGGAACAGGAGGAGGTAGGGGTGAGAGGACAGAGGAAGAGGAATAGGGAGATGATGTCCTGGCAGAGAATGCTGGGGGTGGGGGGTGGAGGCACCCTTTTCCCTTCCATGAGAGTTTCTTGTCTCTAGTTTTTATCTTTCAAGGCAAATAAAACAGAGTTCCTAGAAGATAAGAAGTGTTATCTCAGTACCCATGGAAGAGTGAGCAGGTCAAAACTCTTGACCAACAGAGAGCACCTTGGGGTTTTAGAGTCTACTCAGTGTAGGATACCAGCCACTACTACAGAATTTGGGGCAGAGAAAATGCACACTACTATTTGTTGAACGAGTGAATGGCAAAAACCATTCTAGGAGCACTCCGATAATTTTTCAGGGAGTCAACAGCTCCCTGCCCCCTTTTAAGGTAAAATATCACAGAAAGTGAGGTTGCTTATTCTTTTATAGATAGCCTTCTAGAGATGAGTTTGCCATGGGAGTGATATGACCCCAGGTCTCTGAGAATTTAGGCATCCTACACAGGGCCACACAGCTAAGAAGAGAATGAGTCATAAACCCTTTTCTGCTCAACTGAACTCATAGCCTGACCAGTGATCCTGAGGCTATTGAATAGCACCTGGCAGGCCACAGGCCTGGTTCTGGCCCGGCCATGGAACAAAGGCCAGCTGAGCATTCGGGAAGCACCAAGGGCAATATTGGAGAGAAGCAGGCCTGAGCTCCTATCCATCTAGACCTATCTGTGGCTGGGTGACTCTGATCAATTTACTCCACTTCTCAGAGCCTCCATTTTCTCATCTGCAAAATGGGGCTGACCCACAGCCATCAGATGAAATAGCTGCAAGAATTTGTTTCAATGCAGGACTGGGTAAGCAGTAGATTCTCAATGTACTGGGCCTTTACCCACCAGTTCTCTGTGGGTGAAGTGAGGCATGTGCCTTTCATGTCTCTACCCTTGGAACCCTGCTAGCTCTTCCCTGGCTGCTCATGTGTTCCTTCACACATGTTACTGCTCCTAGAATCTGTCCTCTGCTTGGGTGGGGAGATTATAGTAACAGTCTCTCTAGATGGAGCAGTCGCCTATAGGTTTCCCCACACTGTTCACCATTTCATCCTCACCATGAAGTAGACATGTCCTACTTTACAATTATCCCCATTTCACAGACTAGTAGAGGCACAGAGAGGTGAAGTAACTTTCTTAATGGCACCCAGAAATGAGATTATGAAAAGGTCTAATTCCAGAGCTGACTATTGCTCAGTTGGACTTTCAGACTTCTCCTCAGATGGAGCAGGGCTGTGGATGAAAAGGAACATTCCAGAGGCCCAGGCACAGCTGCCTGTCTTGAAGCTGGGGATCTCAGCTAGCACTGACACCTCCTTTACTAGGAGGAACAGGGTACACAGCAGACCTGGCTCTTCTGCAGGTGGCAATCCCATCTGTCACCACCTCTGCTTCATCAGAGAACACTGCATTTTAGATTTCAAAGCCTGATAGAGAAATCAATGCAGAGCTGTAACTCCTTAAAATAACAACGGTCACCTCTCTCCTTGCTAGCAATCTGGAGTCGGACTGGCTGGATTCAAATCCTAGCCCCACCAGCTACCTGATCTGTCACTTTCTTCATATTTAACATAAAAAGAACTTGGGCACCTTCATGACAGAACTGTTGTGAAACTAAAAAGAATTCATGCACAGAAAGTGCTTAGAAGGATTCCTGGCAAACCCAACAAACACTAGCTGTCATGAAATTGCATTAAGGGGATCTTACAGTGACATGGCCAACCTTTTATATCGTCCTGCTACTCTCACTTAACATTCACTTAACACAGTGGAGCCTGTTGTGCAGTGTGAGCCCCTGATGTCCAGAGACTCAGATGCATTGACAGGGATCACAGCTATCCAAAGAGCAGCACTTGCAGGGAGACCTCAAGGAAAAAGGAAGGGACGCTCCTGGGAAGGGGAATGGAGTCAGAATCCACAGAGCAGTCAAGCCTGGGCTGGATCCTAAGCAAGGGGATTATCCCAGGGAAGTGAACAGAGATGCACCAAGGATGGTAAATGAAGGCATCCACAGATGGTGGAATGGGGCTGAGAATAAGGTGTGAGGTAGGGAATGGGACTGGAGAGGCAGGGCTGTGTCCCAAAGAGCCCAAAGGTTGTGTGGCTTTTATGTGTCAATACGTGGGAGCAGCATGATCAGACTCCCTTTTTAGCATGTGAAGGATGGGCCTAAGTGTTGGGGATGGTAGAAAGGAGATGAACAGAAAGATTCTGCAGTAATTAAATGAAATAATCCATGGAAAGTACAGAGATTGGCACACAGAAAGCACCAGAGATGCTAATTGTTACTATTATTGTTATTATTATTACAGGCAGAGCAATGGGGATGGGGGAAAGGGGAAAAAGATGCTAAGAAGGAGCATTCATGGTATGTGTTGACTAATTGCCCATAAACACTTTTCTTTTCTCTTTAAAATGATCATTTATATGACTACATAGTGCTCTATGGAATTAAAAAGCCACAGTCTTTCTAACCACCCACGATTATCTGTCATTTAGAAATACTAAGAGGAGACAGCCTGTTCTATAAACCACACAAAGTTAGGAATCAGAGACCTCTGAAGTCAAACCATAAGAAGTTGGTTCCCCAGTACCGAGACCCCAGGCAGGACTCAGTCCCCAGCTCCCTAATTCTTCTCTGGGACCAGAGGCTTCGATGACTTGCCGGACTCACAGTGCTACAGCGTCAGAGGGTGACTGTGCTTATGAGGAGTGTTGAAGATTATTATCAGAGTTGCACACAGATACCTTTGTACAAAGAGAAATTTTTTCTTGTCTCTTGTGAATGATTTTACTGGAATATAGTTTCAAAATGGGATCTCTGAGTCAGACAGTAAGATGATTTTCTGACTCATCGCACATTGTCAGACAGGATTTTTTCCCATCGCTTTCTGAGTGCAGGGCCAGTTCTCCCAAAAGGCTGGCAAAAACAGGTTTTGGAGCCTAAGTTTCCTGCCATCTCCGTCTTCATACCCATCTTATTGTATTCCTCCCTATCCCCAGCATTCTAATGCTTTCCTTAGACCCATAGATGGGAAAGGAAAAGGAAGGGGAAAAAACAAAGGATGGAAGGGAGTGAGAGAGGGAGGGAGGAAAGGAGGGCAGGAAAGAAGAAATATGTGGCACTATTTCTGTACTCCAGGTAGCTGGCACTGTAAGCATCTGCATATTAAAGGAAACACCTAGAGAAGCCTGAATGTTTAACCTGTGTAAATGCACTCTAGTGGTGGATCTCGGACAGCATGGCAGGGACTGGGGTCCCTCCTAAAATGCCCACGATGTGTGTATGTGTGCACGTGCCTGTGTGCACTAGCACGGCTCAGTTTATACAGCAGAGATAGCTATAAAAAGGGCTCCTAGATAGGGACGCTATCATGAATAAAACGCAGTCCTTACAGTCAGAGAAATTTTCGGTCAACTCCAAGTCAAGAATACCCAAGCCCAAGTGAAATGTCTACAGCATAACCTCAGCTGCCAGGGCTGGTTTCAGGATGCCTGACTATGGGCATGGGTTGTACAAGGAAAGGCATAAACTCCTTCAATTCCCTTTTATTTTCCTACAAAGGGGCCTTCCCAGTGGTCATCAGCAAACATCTGGATGCCTGGCGGCCTTTCTGCCTGCCTTCCTCTTCTAGTTCCAACTCTGTGGAGCCAGGAGCCTGGGTTGACTGCGAGGGCCTGGAAGTCCTCAGAGGCTAAGATGGCAGGCCAGCACAAAGGAGGCTCCCACACCGCGTTCCAGTCCAGAAAGTGGTTTCATCTGTTGTTTATACCTAACTGTTTGGGTGCATGGTTGAAGGTGAAATCTTGGGCAATCCCAACACTTTTAGATTTTTCCCATGGGACCCTCTCTTCCAGCCCACATATCAGCCTTCCATGCTGGGCCAGGGAGGCATGGCGTCTCTCCCCCAGTGGCAGAGGACAGGCTCAGACACTATTGTTGCTCCTCTCTCACCCCCACAGAGTCCTACACAAGATTAGTCAGAAACAAAACAGTCCCATCCTGACGGGCCTTTAAAAGTTAGCCAGAGAATCCTGTTTCAAGCCCGCTGAGCTTGTGTGCCAGGCACATAGAGCATACACACCGCACCCCGAACTCCCCGAAGGATCTTCCACCAGCAGGCTCTTGTAGAACATGCCACACCCCAGTAAGATATGGAGCTTGTGTCTCTGCCATAAGAAGACGGGTGGACATCTCCAGCCTATGGCACTCCTGGCAGGTGGTGACACTTTTAAGAGGTGGGACCCTCTTGGAAGTCTTCTGGTCATAGGAGGAGAGGCCGCTGAAGGAGATATTGGGACCTTGGCCTCACCCTTTTAACCTTTTCAATCTACCTTTCAGCTTTGTTTTGGAATGAGGCGAACAGACTTCCTCTGCTAGGAGCTTCTATCACGAAGAATGACCACGCAACAGGACAAAAAGACCATGGACTGAAATCTATGAAACTGTGAACTAAAATAAACCTTCCCCTTTTGAGTTGATCATCACAGAAAGTGTGTTAAAATAATGGAAATCTGACTAATAGTGACTTCAGAGTCTAGGTAGCTCATAAAAGTTGTCAATCAGGCTGCCTTATTTTATTGAGACACTCATTCTTGGAACCTAGGTGGTGAGGAAGCCTAAGAAGCCAGCAGAGGGCGAGGGTGAGTGGGCCACCGGGAGAGAGAATCCTTCAGCTCCTAGCTGCCTGGCATGGAGCAGGGACAAGCTAGCCCCTCTGAGCCTCGTTCATATCGCAGATTTGTCAACAAAGTAAATGACCGTTATTTTCAGGCACTGGGTTTCAGGGTGAATTGCTACATAGCAATACAAAACTGAAATAGCCAGACACGGTGGCCATAAGAATGGCAAGTTTGAGCCCTACCTGGGCAACTTAATAAATAAACAAATAACAAAAAGCCTGGGGATATAGCTCAGTATGAAGACCCTGGGTTTGACCCCTGCTATTGCAAAAACAAAAACAAACAAAAAATCTATATGAATTGCCACATTTAACTCTCACAAAAATTCCATTAGGTAAATACTACCACTGATTCCTCTTTATAACTGTGGACACAGGAACTCAGAGGGCATGAAGTATTTTTTCTGAAGAAACACAACTGGGAGGTGAAACAGAATTGAAATTCAGGTCCAACTCAAACTCAGAGCTCCCAAAATGCTCTATCACACCACACCTCTTCAGCTGCACACACCGTTGCACTACTACATGTGACCCTCACTTGCAAACGATTGCAGCTACTGCAAGATGGGTGTCCACAGGCAGCCCCCTTCCCTCTCCAGGGAAGGCTGCAGGGCTGCACCTCTCCAGTCACATCCTGTCTGTTTCTACCTTCCATCTTTGTTCCTGAGAGAAAGCACTTCAGGTCCTCTGAGCTCCTGGGCACCTTCAGCCCCAGCACAGACTACTACGTGGAGTTATGATGAGAATATCCCAGAAAGCTGGGCACAGGGCAGCTGCTTCCTTTTTTTCTTTTCTAGGGTTATGAAAAGTATAGTTTCTGAATCAACAACAGCAGCAGCATCTGGGAGCACATTAGAAAGGCAAGTACTCAGCCCAGTCCCAGACCTTCTGAACTAGACATGCTGAGGGCAGGGCATGCTCAGGTAGGAGAGAACTACTGTCCTAAGCACTTTGGCGGTAAACCTGTGATCTCTGGAGTCTACTGTTTTCAGATGCAAATGACAGGAAACCAGTTCAAAGTGCTTAAAGGAAAGGAAAGGGAAGGTACCGTCTTAAATACATGGAAACCTAGAATGGTATTTGGAGCAGTAACACCTCCAATATGCCCCATCCCCCTTGGCCTCATCTTATATTTTCCTTCTATTGAATTTCTCCATACAGCTATGGAAGGCAGGGGGAAGGGAACTGGTCTCAGAGAGCCCTAGCTTACATCACACCAGTTTATCAATCTACAAGGGAAAAGAACTCATCTCTCTCCCAGGGTCTCTCCATGAAGTCCTAGGAAACGCTGTGATTAGCCCAGCTTGAGTTACGTGTGCAATCATGTGACAGGCCATGGGAGCCTGTGCTCACCCAGGAGAGGCAGTGTACTGTGTTGTGTAGATCCACCAGGACCACAAGGTGAGTAGGGGTAAATTCCACCTAAAAAAAGGGATGCTTCTCTGGGTGGGGGAGGGGGCAGGGAAGCACTATGTGTCCAAAAAATCAAACAGCTATAACTCACTGAGTAAACCTGACACCATAAGTGAGTATACCTTGTTCCTTGCGCTGAAGTACTGGAAGGATTCTTGGTCCCATTCCATATGTAATATGGTGCCTTCCAAAGACACTGTCCACTATGCACTCTATAATCCTCGATTTTGCTTTATGAGACAGGCAGAGCAGCGACCAGGATGGCCAGTTTGCAGATGTGAAAACAGAGGGAGCATGTCTCTAAAGGTTAAAGTCACCCTGGTAATCAGATAACAAAGGGGATTCAAACCCAGCAGTGCTAACTCGAACACCAGCACTCCTCTCCTCATCTCTCTTGGCCTGTCCGTGCTCGCCTCCACATGCAGAGATGGAGCTGGGGTGCCAAGCAGATGCTGGGGTGGAGGGAGACACTGCGGTAGACAGCTTTATAATCACACTAGTTAGAATCCTCTCTCTGGCCCCAGGCCAGCTGGGTACGCTGGGGCTAAGAAGGTACCTCTCTTCTCTGCACCTCAGATTTTCATCTGTGAAATGGATCTGATAATACTTGCAGAACAGCCTTTGCTGTGGGAGACCAAAGGAAAAAGAGCACTAAAATCACTGGCTGCAAGCCTTGTAAAGATGGACCACATCTTATTTTCCTTTGTTCCTGCCTAACAGGAACCAAAACGCAACAAGCCAGTGTAATTTTTGAAAGCTACTTTGTAAATTTTATTTGGTTGTTTTAATTCTCCTTTTTGTAATCCCCAAAAGCACGGTGCTGACACTGATTTCAAAGGTCGGGGAACTTTCGCTAAGACATGAAAGAGCCCCTGTGTTTCCATCCTGGAAAGGACCCAGCTGAATGTCGGTGCCTGCTCCCGGCAGGGGCAGCTCTCAGAGGCTTTGCAATCCAAAAGCATCCTCAGCTCTGTGGCTCAGGGAGTTAATTTTGCCATTGGCATTGTGGTTGTTAACATAAGAAGCAAAAGAGCTCTTTAATGGGTCAAGAACAAGATCAGAAAACAGCCAAGAATTTAAACCAAAGTGTTAAAAGTGGGGGTGGATTTGTGTACTATCATATATAGTTAGATAGCTGGCAAGATGGATGTAAGGAAGAAGTGAGGGATGGAAGGGAAGGAAGTAGACACTGTTAAAAAACGGTTTAGAAAATCTGTAAGTGCTGATGTGGAAAGACACCTAAGAGGTATTATTGAGTACAAAATCTATGTGCACAAAAGTAGATTCTTCTTTTCTCACTTCCTTCTTCACTACCACCCACCCCCCGCAACCCCCTTCTTTCTTTTAGCTTTAGGCAGAGAGTGACCAGTTGACCAATCCCTAGATGGCTTATGTACACGAGGAGGACTTCTGGATATTCACCAGAAACTGTACTAGTGACAACCTCTAGGAAGTGGGAATTGGCCAAGTGGCGGATGGGGTGTTTTCCTTTTCAGGCTGTACGCTTGCGCTATTTGAATTTTTCTCTTTTGTAATAAAAACAAAGAAAGTAACTGTGGCTGAGGGCTGGGCGTGGAAGGCAGGCCCCACAGAGAGGTCATCCTGAGTTCAAAGCTGGATATGAAGGCTAGGTTACAGCCGGAGGAGGAGGAGGGGCCAGGCCCAAGTGAACAAAGCAGCCCCCTCCAGGGAGCCCTGACCTGGTGTCCACCTTGGAATGACAAATGGCCCTTTTGCCTCCACTGTGCAGAGCCAGGCTCACGGCTATGATTCCTGCCTGAGGCTCAGTCTTTTCCCACAAAAGCTGCTCACTCTGGGGGGAAGCTGGGGACAAACAGCCGAATGACTCTGAGGAACTGTCTTGCCCGGGAAGGGGACACATTATTTGCAGGTGAAGAGCACTTTCCTGTCTCACAGGCCCCACCCTTCCGAAGTCCCACGTGCCATATGTGACAAATGATCCTGGCTTTCCTTGGGCCTGACCTGCATTTTAATGGACAAAAGCTGCGGGAGGCAGTGGAGGAGAGCCCCATGCCTGTGGAGCCAAGCCCAGCTTTCAACCACGCCCACCACAGACAGGGCCATTGCTGCTTGCGGGTCCTGCGGAATCAGACAGACCACATGGGAAACTGGAGCTCTGGGATCCAGGGCCACCCAGCTCTGAGTCCCCCTGAACCCCTCCATTGGTGAGAGGCCGCACAGACATTTCAGGTGTTTTTGGATATGGACCACATTTGGAGGGGTCAGATGAGGGCCAAATTTGGTCAATGGCTCTGGGTCCTCTTTGCCTAATTTGGTAGCTTTTCCATTTTTCATAAAGATGCAGGCATATCCTTCTTTACTCTAAAGCAGCAATTCTCAAGGGTTGGTTGCATCTAAACCACCTCTTCCATCCCAGAACTTCTGACAGAGGAGGCCAGAGCTATGGGCTTCGAATTTATGCTCCTAAGAGGTCCCCTGTGCTGCTGCTGCTCACACTGTCACCCAATGCTCCAAAGGAACACACAGAGCAAACAATGACAAATGGCACTGGATCCTCGACTTCTGGTAACCGGATGGGTGAGGACTTGCAGGAAGCTGGAGAATTCCACCCACAGGGGGCAGCTAGGACAGTGTCCCAGAGGTCCACACAAGCCGAACAGGTGTGCAGGTGGTGTTTTTACTTCTTTTGATTCTTTTTAGGGGACAGTGAGATTAATAACAGGCAGAATACAGATTTTTCCATGAAATCTTATCTTTGGCCATTGTTGGCAACTGTCTCTTAAGATTTTTAAAACATTGTGCAGGCCAAATAAAATACATCTGCAAACCAGATTCTGCCCTCTGGCTGCTGCACTAGAATACAGATAAGACTCCCATAGAAGAGGGGCAGGATGGGAGATCTCGGAGTCTCAGAGCCTTTTGGCTCTTTGTGTGTGTGTGTGTGTTGGGGGGTGTCAGCCTGGCACACCTCCCTAGCAGAGACCCTACTTTTTTCTGCCACCCCCCAGGTCATGCTTAGGTCCTGTCAGGTCCTCATTGCTCCTCCGACCCAACATTTTGCATTCCAGTCACACTTGAGCCTTGCTGGGTATACTTCTGAATGCCCTTTCAACCAGGCCTTTTCTGATCTCTGTGCCTTAGTGTACATGGTTTGCTGTTATTCCTTCTCCAATCTGCCCTAATTCTTACTTGTCCTTCAAGGGCCTACTCAGCTGTTACCTCCTTGGAACCTTCACTTACAGCTCTGTGCATCTGGAGCTCCCTGATGCTCCCATCATGCACTAGGCTGCAAAGGCCCAAAAGTGTTTTCGCGTCCTCCACTGACCTGGGCATTCAGGAGGCCTTGTGTGTACAGGCTGAGCTCAGTGCCTGGTGTGGGACAGGAATGGAATAACATTTACTAGACACTGGTTTCTTGGCCTTGGTCTTCCTCTTTTCTTTCTGTTTGCCTGCTTCCTTCCTGTTTCCTTCCAAGCCTCGGCTCAGACATACTCTCTGTGGGAACCCTCCCTGACCTCTCAGACCAAGGTAGGGTGCTTCCCAACTACCCCTGCATTACTCCATGAGGGCACAAGTCATCTCACTGACAGGGGCTGCAAAGACAGAGGAAGTACTCTGTAGTTCTTGTAGGACCCAAAGGAGAGGAAATGAATAAAACGCTCCAAGGGGAGAATGAATAAAATGCTCCAAGGGGACGAATAAATGCTCTAAGAGGAGGATGTGAAGTCCTGTGACTTGCTGTGAACAGTCCTGCCCACAGTGGCTCCTAGTTGGTAGGTTCTGAGCTTGCAGGGCAGAAGGCATAGTGCTAAAAGTAAACTTTGACAACCACTTCTTTCAGGACATCTGGGGATCTTCTGAAACCTCAAGCCAATGTGGCCTATTAGCACCCAGGTCTCCTCCTGTGCAAGCTCCATGATTCTATTATCCCATACCACCCCCAGTCATTCTCATGGCAGCCCAAGCCACACACTATCCATCGGATAGCCCAGATAAAGGCTCCTCTGCATTGCAGCAGCCAAGGGAAGTCTAGGCAGAGAAGGGCCAGGGCTTTCCCACCTCCCAGCAGGCAACAAGGTGAGTGAGTGGCCATCTACTGGGGAGAGGAGCTGAGTCCTGGAGCTGAGTCCTGGAGCACTGAAGGGGACCAAGAGACCCAACCTAGTTTGTCTTAGTTCATCGAGTTTGTCTCAAGCTATTGTACTGAGTTCAGAAACAAAGGTGGCCACTACTCCTTCCTTTGGGTACAAAGTCCTACCCTTCACTTCCTTTTCCCTTTCCAGTTAAGTGCAGAAGTGACTTCCTTTAGAAACCTGCAAGCCCTCTTCTGGGTGGTCATACTCTCTCCAACCCTGACCCCATAGCTTCCTTTGTCATCACTGAGCACACCATTGTCACTGTTTGTGTGTCTGTCTCTACCACAAAGACTGCAGTATGCACAGTGGCTAACTCAGATCTTCTGCCACTCAGTGAAGCGCCGCAAGGTCACACAGTGAGAAATCCTGTATATAAAGCAGGGTTGGAAAGTGTACTGTGAATATTAAGTGAAATAATGTGAAATCTGAACAGTACCTGGCACATAGAAAACACTTAATATTCACCAGTACTAGGAGGTGGTCAACAAATGTTTCCAGGGTTACTGGATTAAGGAAGGAACAAAAGAGTGAAAGTGACTGGCTAAGTACAAGCCGGCACATTCAGAGTTGCAGTGACCCCACAGAGACGTCTGATGTGTTCTGATAGCACCCAAAAGCGAGCTGGGGATGAGGACCTTCCTCCTAGAGCAGAGTCCTTTGCAGGCCAGGCAGGGAAGAGAAGGACAGATTCTGTCTGAAGGCCTCTCCCACTGCGATTAAGAGGCCTTGAGATTTGAAAGGCACGATGCAACATGCCATTTCCCTCCGGTGTTTCTCCCATCGGCTGTCCCTCCAAGGACACTCCTTGCTGACTCCTTCCCATTCCCATCATTCCAAACAGTATTCAGATACCAGTCCTGACTGCCTTCCCTTCTGATGAATAAGCAAGGTGGGGGATGAGTTGTCCAGGTTGGGGCTCCTTATTCCCAGACAGGGCACATCACCTCTATCCTGAAGAGCTCAGCTATCCCTTCTGCAAAGGCTCTTCAGCAGGGACCCTGGGAAGAGTGGTCTTGTAAGTCTCTTCTCTTCTCTGGGCCTCGATCACTGAACAGCAGGAGTTCTAATGCCTCCCTCGCTAGGTGGTCGGGTATAATGACTGGCACAGGGCAGGGCAAGCAGCAGACCCGCCAGACAGACCCTGCCAAATGGTGGGAGGGCCAGGTGATAAGCAGGCAGCTACTGGGCTGAACATAAACCAGCTCTAGACCCAAGACCAGGACAGGAAAACGGAGAGTACCCTGACCTCTCAGCACCCCAGGATGTTGATGGAAGCCTTGGGTTGACCTTTCAGAGTCTGCTGTGGTAGCACTAATTGGGGTCCCCTGGTCATCAGCTTCCCACCGTTAGGAAATGAATGGCTCAGGGCCCCTCCTTCCCCCACAGCTGCTTCCTCTGCCTGGACAGTGAGGACACTGACCTCCCGAGTAGGTGCTGGTCAAAAGGTCCACAGGAAGTGGTCAGAGGGCCACAGCAGAGACCAAGTTGACACTGCTCCACAGAGCTTACACTTCAGAAGGGTTCCCTGTATTTCTTCTTTCTTTCTTCCCTTCTGTCTAAAGCCAGAGGAGAACAGAGTCCACTTGCTTGTCTGGAATTCCAGCCTGCCCCTCCTCAACGGCACTACTCTGGCCGTGTGGTCTCTCTGAGACTGTTTCTTTATCTGTAAAATGGGCAAACTCCCAGCTGCCTCAAAGGCTGCGTGGTGCGCTGGTGAAGTTACGGGAGGGAAGATCCCGGCAGCACGCCTGCACACAGCAGACTCACTCAGCAAACTGCAGCCTGCATAACCGTCCCGTCTGGTCTGGTCTGCTCCCCGTGTGGTGCTGCCTACTCCGGGACTGGCAGTGGGAAGATCTGCAATCCCACAGGACACTGGGCCCTGGCTCCCCTCCTGACCTGGCCCTCAGTGGATCAGATCCCCTGGATAGGAAACAGTCAGGGCTGGCAAATCCTCACCATGCACTTGCGGTCATCTATGCCGGTCAGATCCTCCTCAAACTCTCTTCCAACCTGGAAGTCCATGATGTAGTTCCTAAAAGTGCTCAGCGTGCGGATGATCATGTGGTCTCCGTCCTGCTCTATCTCTTTGTCTGGCTTCAGTAAGTTGGCGATTTTGCGCAAGGCCACGTTGACATCTATAAGGTGTGCAAAGACAGGGGCAGAAGGTTGGCAGGAAAACTCGACCTTCCCAAAAGCAGCTGGATTCCAGGAGCTGTTGTGCCCAGGAACGCAGCTGGGATTTACCCGCTTGCTTTGCAAGTTATCTCTGGGCCCAGCCTGACTGTGCCTCAAATATGCATTTTTTCTTTCTTTTTTTTTTTTTTTCGGCACCGGGGACTGAACTCACAACCTTACGCTTGCCAGGCAGGCACTTAGGCCACTGAGCGAGATCCCCAGCCCATTTTATTTTTTCTTTTGGCAACGACGTTTTCTGCCCTCATGCTAACCCCTGAAGAACAAAAACCACCAAACCAAGCCCAGTTTTACTAATTACATTATCCGTGTTCAGCACCAACTGACAGACACTTGCCACCAATTAACCGAATAACTCGGATCCTCCAATTTGCAGCCTGTTGGTCGCCTTCCCTGGTGCGGGGGTGCCTGGGGCGTGGGCTCGCCCCGAGTGTGTGGTGGTGGTGGTGGGGGGTGCGGCCCACGAGGACTCTGGGGAGGTATCCGGGGAGGACACCAGGGAGGGCCCGGGCGGCCCGCGGAGTGGCGGGCAGCGCTTACCCAAAGCGCGCAGATACTCCTCGAAATTTTCGTTGCTTAGCATCTTCCAGTAGCCGGTG
>RJWT010023713.1:0-16719 GCA_004365215.1 Cuniculus paca | reverse complement strand
GTCCTGTCTGCCACGATGTCCTGAATGCATTGGAAACACTTCCCTCTCCTGGTCATTTTGACTTTGGGGAAGATGGTGAACAAGGTGGACAAGGATGCTGCACCCTGTCTTTATGAGCTGCCTGTCTGTTGGATGGCACTGGGCAGCAGGAGTCGTATTTTTATCACACCTGGCAAAGGCTCTGAGGAAGAAGGACCCCAGATCTTCTGCAGGAAATGTCAAGAAGGATGGGGTGAGTGTGTTCAAAGTGAGGGGAAGGATTTGAGGAGATTGATGGCAAGGTAATTTTTACTGTAACGGATTTTTAATAAAGATATGGAATTCAAATCAGCCCTGCAAGGTGTTGTTTTCCATTTTGATGATGGTACCTTGTTTGATAGCTTTATCAATTGTCTTTATGCCTGTATTTACAGAGCCACATGTAAACACACAAGGGAAAGCTTTTTGACAGGACTAAAATACTGCCCACATGTGATACAGATGTGCACATTCATTTCCCAGAGTGCCACCTTTACCAGAGAATACTCCTCAGTGGTGGAAAATTACTACAGACTTCCAATATTGATACTTTGATTTCTAACAAAGATCCAGTCAAACATATTATTTTCTTTCTTTCCTTTCCTTTCTTTCCTTTTACTTTCTTTCCTGCTCCGCTCCTTTCCTTTCCTTTCCTTTCCTTTCCTTTCCTTTCCTTTCCTTTCCTTTCCATTTTCCCCTTTTTATTCTTCAATACTGAGCATTGAACCTAGCACTTTTGTGCTGAGCTACATCCCAGCCCTTTTTTGGTGCTATTTTAGTTTAAGACAGGGTTTTACTACTTTACTAAATTGCCCATGCTGAGTTTGAACTTGCAATCCTCCTGCCTCAACCTCCCAGGTGCTGGCACGAGACGTGTGTGCCACAGTACTTGGCTGAAGAAATTGTTTGCGGTGTTCCTGAAGAGTTTTGAGCACTATGGGCTGGGAGCAAAGCAGGAACTTGGGGAACAAAGGAGGGTCCTGAGCAAAATCTCTTGGCATGAGTCACACTGCCCCCAGGAACAGCACTGGTGACTTGGGAAGACTTCCTGATGCAGAGAAGACGCCGGGCAAACTCAAGCATGTTCATTTCCTAGTAGGAGATGGGTCCATCAGTTTGCGAGAGCAGGAAGTCCTTGTGCAGAAGATGTGCTTCAAGGTACTTCCAGGTTTCACTGGGAAGCAATATAGGTGGCACAGCCTGTCCTTTCCTTTGTGTGCACCAAAGCCACTGCCTTCCCAAAGCCTGAACCCCTCTTTCAGTTAAAAACACATTGTTTGAGATTTAAAGAGAGACACTGCAAATGGAAAACACATTCGGGACACTATCACCTCAAAAGCTGCAGTCTATGGAATGGTCTCATACATAGTGTTAAGAGCCATGCCCAAATCATTCAATTACTGTTCACTCTTGTATTTATTCCTTTCTTATTTTTATTTTTTTATTTATTAGTTTTTGCAGTACTGTGGATGGAATCCAGGACCTTTGCAGTGAGTTACATTCCAGGATCTTTAAAAAGAATTCTAATTTTGAGGCAGTTTCTAACTAAGTCACTAAATTCCCCAGGCTAGGCTTGAACCAAGGGTCATCAGACTTGCAGCGTAGAGCTCTGCTGCTCAGTCCCCTCTCTGGGGCATGTTCAAGCAGCTGGAATGCCATTAGTTTAAATCCCCAAGTGATGGCTTGCTCAACTGCCAACAGGTACAGAACTCAGCTGCGTCTCTATCAGCAAGGGACTGATGTGATTTGGAACCCATCCAAAGGTTGTAGATGTCTGGCAGGGGTGGCCAAGGACCACACAGAGAAACCAGGACTCCACAGCATCTTACACCAAACCTCTGGTCCTCATTCATTGGCTCCTGTTGTGTGTACTACCAGGCATGAAGTCGAGCACATTCATGGAGAAAACTCAGCCTCAGGAATAGCTTCCCAATCTCACAGCTAATTAAAAGTTCACATGAGGCTGGAGGGTTGGCACTGAGCTGCTAAAGCTGTTGACATTTGTCCAGATTAAGAGTAATCCACCCTTCCTTGTATCAGAGATCTTCCTGGCTCTCCCTGTTCCCAAAAGCGATTTGAGTTTTGTGCTCCCTGTTGCTAGACTGGTAGTGTTTTGGCCCAGAGTACAACTCAACAAACAATGCAATTGAAACAGATTGGAATTGAGAGGTAGCTTTTCTTTTAGACTCCTATTTCTTCTTTATTCTCTTCCTCTCTTTTTTCTTCTTTCTGTCCTTCAGTATTGTATCAGCCAGCTTTCCAGTCACTGGGAAACAATACTGACACAATTTAAAGGAGGAAATACTGCAGTTTCCAGTGGGTTCAGTTCATTGGCTCTAAGATAGAAACAGCATAGTGGAAGGCACTGCTGGGGCTGCTGACCTCAGGGCAGCCAGGAAGCAGAGATGAAGGGAGGAGCAGGGACAAGAATGCATCCTTCGGGGCTCACCCCAGTGACCTCCAACCAGGCCTGTCCCCTAACAGCACATTCAGGATGAATTCATCATGGGCAGAACCATTGATGAGCACAGCACCCCATGATTCAGTCACCTTCCACACACAGGAGATTTTGGGGAGACATTTCAGATTTAAACCATGTCAGGTATTCAGGGGAGCTTAGGCTTTGCCAAGGTCAGAGTGGTGCCCTGCGGAAGTGTAGGTGTACGTATAGGCTCATGCACCAATTCAGAAAGCAACCAGTCAGCCTTCCAGACTGTAAGGCAGTAAGTACACCTGGGGCAGTGAGCATGCATCAGGCACTTTCCCAGGCACAGGAGACCCAAGGGAAAGGGTCTGCTTGGGTCAGACTCTAGAGATGGGATTTGACCCAATGCTGACCCCAAGTCCCAGAAGGATCAAGGTGCGGGAAATCAGGACCGAGGACGAGAAGGTCTTATAAGGTCATTGCCAAGCTGGGCACCACGAGTGACAGCACCTTTAGTTTGTCCGCTGTGTGCCGCTGGACAAAATGCACAGAAGCCCCATGCTTACTCGGTGTTCTGTGGGAAGAATGGAGAGGGGCTTGGTTTCTCCCAACAAAATCCATTTTGGGGTGTGGTCACCACTGTGAGACACTAAGAAGTTGGAAACTTGGTCCAACTGTGGTGTTTAGTGGTGGAGCCTTTGGCAGGTGCTTAGGAATAGCTAAGGTCATCACGCCGGAGCTCCCTGGTTGAATCCTCATGACTTCCTCCAAGGAGACTCACACCATTGCACTGTTTACAACTGTAATTGGCAGCTCTGCTTCACATGAAGCAGGCTTCGTCCATCGCTGGGCTGTTTACTCCATCACGACAAGGAGAACTCACCACAGCTGTGGATCCCATACAAAGAATTAGAAGTTCTAACAAATGCGTGACTCAAAAAGTGAGTCTGCGAGTGGTAAGGTCCCCGAGAGGTGGATCCCAGGAAGTGTTCTTGTGTTCACACTCCCATTGCCCTTGGTCGTTTTGCTATTAAGAAATCCAAAAGCTGGATATTAGGATTCTAAAGCATTCAAGCTCACGACTAGCACTGCAGACATTCCAGCATTCTCCAACTTTGAGAATGTTTCTTATGGCTCTTCTCCATTGCCAAGAGCGAGATTCTTCAGGGAATGGAAGGAAGGACGAAGGAGAGTCTGTTTCTCTTGTATTTCATGGTTGAAGGATCAATCCCATGTCAAATCATTTTAAGGAGCCAGTTTTCTACCCTAGAGTTGAAAGCAACAGCACCACAAAGCAGTTTGTCACTATGTTGCTGATCTACAGAAATCTCCCTGGAGGAACATAGTGCTTGGATTTGTCCCTGAAATGAATTAGGACAAGGAGCCATCAAAACAGAGTAACAGGAGTAGCAAACTGAGGCATGGATGGACAGATGGATGGATGGATGGATGGATGGATGGATGGATGAATGGGGACAGTGTACTCCTGTAACATCAAGTAGAGCCGTGTCCTGAGTAAAAAGGAGGTAGGATGAGGGGCAGACACAAGGCATGCACATAGGAAAAGTTTCATCACAGAGTTTGTCATTTTCCAGAGTCTGTGTCAGTTCTTACTCCTGTGATACTAGGTACTCTGTGACCCAAACATATAGACAGGGAAAGATTTTTCACGATGCTTTTGATTTTCATTTCCCTGATTACCTTATGCATTTGAAAAGCCTTCTGATTGACGGCTAGCCATTCTTCCTTACTTTCCTGTAAAATCTCTTCTTGATATCACTTGCCCACTTCTTGTCATTGAATGATTGATTTTAAATTGTCCCTTGTATATTTTATTAACTATGTTCTTCTGATCTGAACCATAAGTCTTATTTCATTTGTAGTTATTTCTCAGAGTTGAAAGTTTTCTTTTTCCTCCTCTTCCCTTTCTATTTCAATACACATTTGTGTTTCTAATCTTGATTGCTTACTTTTGGAGGGCAGTTTTTTTTAAAACTTTCACCTACTTCCCAAATTAACAAAGCATTGTTTTATAGTCTTATAATTTTTGTTTGGTTGTACAAATTTTAAGCTATGTTGCATTTTTATAGCATAAAGCAGGAATCTAATTTTTCAATAGCATTAAATGCTTTTCCTGATATCACTTATTAATTTTTTTGACCACTGATCTGTTTTGGGATTTGTTCTGTTTCCTGTTTCACTGATTATTTGTACATTCCCGCATGAAAATGGGTTATCTCTTCAGGGATTTAAATCTTCTCCAATATTTTTCAATATTTCAGAAAAATTTTTCATTATAAAAGTTTATTTATTTATGATTTATTTATTTTCAGGGCTGGGGATTGGATCCAGGGCCTCACATACCTAAGCTCGGTCACTAAGCTACAGCCTCAGTCCTATGTATCTTGTGCTACTTTAATTTCTAAGTATTTTATTTCCCTCTTCTCCCAAGGTATATCAGTGTGACAGTAAAGTACAATTGACCCTTACATAATGGTCTTAAATCCATTTAATTCTGCTAAGGTCTTTTTATAGTACTGATTTACATATAAACAAGTTTGTATGTTCCCTATAGAAAATCATATTAGCACATAATGGCAATTCCACTTTTAACTTTCTAGTCTGTAAATATTTTTGCTGGTGTTATTTCTTTAGCTAGAACACTCAGTATAACTTTGACTAGACAAATAATGATAAGCACTCTTCTCTTTTCCTGAGTTCAGAGGGAATTATTTAACCTTTCCTCACTTAGTAAAATACTCTTAACATATTGAAGAAGCTCCTTTCTCTTCCAATTTTGCTAATCATTTTTATCCTGAGTGGATGGCAAATGTTAAATAAATTTTCTGCATATGTTTAGATTCTTTTTCTGCTTCAAAGCATTAATATTGCAAATTGTACTAATAGAATTTAAATGTTGAACTAAATCATGTATTCCTGGAATAAACCAGACTCATGCATTGTACATTCCATTTTCTATACATTACAAGATTAGGTTTGTTAATGCTCTGTTTAGATTATTTTCATGCATCTACGAAATTAAAGTTGTCATTTAATATTTGTTTTTTGTACTAACTTTATCTAGTTTGGGAGTGAACATTAACTGCCCTTTCAATATAAATTGGGAGATTTTCCATCATCCTATGTTGTCTGGGAAATTTCAACTATAATTGCTTATAACTAGGTCTAGTGCTTTCCCCTCAAGATTGTTTTAAGCTACTACTTCATTTCCTTTATGGTGGGAAAACTGCTCATTTTTCTTCACTTCTTATTCCATAAGCCTTGGAAAGTTATTTTTCTCTAGTATCTCCAATCTTCCCTGAGTTTCCTCCAAATTTATTGGTGTAAATACAGTAGTCAAAATAGTCTCTTGTATTTTTAGTCTCTTCTACCTCTTTAGCAATGTTCTTTTCTATTGCTAATATTCTGTTAACTTTCTTTTTTCCCCATCAAATCTCATAGAAAGTTATCAATGTTATTACTATTATCAAGAATTTACATTACTGATGAAGTCACTAAACTTTGTTTTCTCTTGCATCATTTCCGGTCATTTCTTTATTATGTCTCTCCTTTTGTCTGTTTATTGTTTATCCTGTACTTCATTCCCTACTTTATATATCTTATGTCTAGTTCATTATTTTTCAACCTATTTAAAATTTGATTACAGTGATACCTCAGTTGTTGAATGGCTCCAAGTTTGAACTTCCCACTACTCAAATAGCGAAGTTCAAAAAAAAAATATCTGAACAGTGTTCAAAACTTTGCTCCGTAGTTGAACCAAAACTCTGACTTGAAAAACCTGTATGGACTGAGAGTAACTTGTCACATGATACTTCAACCTAAGCACCGCTCTCACCCCAACAAAATTTTAATGAGAAAAGGTTAAAAAAATGACCAAGAGAAAAGACCCCAGAAAATGTACTGCTCTTGGTATTTAATGTACTGTACTTATTAGTTTAAATACTTTAGAGGGTGGTTCCACAACCTAGGGCTGTTAACTTTGTGTTAAAATCCTGGAAAAATGAATTTATCACTGTAATTTTTGAACCTCAGAATCAACGATTTGGTTTATGTTATTTATTATGAGAAAAATACATTCAGTTCTTGAACTTTTTGGTGTTCGAACACAAATTTGGAATGAATTGAGTTTGACACCGAGGTAAAACTGTATTTAATTCCATTCATTTTCCTCCAAAACTGCTAAGATAGATCTTGTAAATTTCGTTTTTTAAATTTTTGTCATTGTGTAGTTCCTACTTTTATTATAATTTATACTATCTTCTTTAGCCTCTAGATTGTTACAGTACTACCATAACTTCTCTTCCAGAACCTGGAAAGTGTCAGAGGCGAATAAACTTCTAAAGATTCTTCACTTTTTCCTTGCTGCGCTGAGAGTGGAGGGCCAACTTGATTGGCTTTGGAATCCGCACAGGGGACTAGCAGGGCATGACTCCCACGTGGCTGGGTGGTCATAGAGACGTGACCTTGCATTTTACATCTGGTCCCTGGCCACGTGCTCTCTCCCACTGTTCCTCTGCTGTTTCCCGGACTCGATGAATTTAGCAGCTTTGTTTCTAAGTCAGTTCCCCAGGACGCTGTACCGCTGCCCATCTAGAAAGTAGTCCCCGTTCCTCATTTATGTCTTACAGGAAAATTCTCCTTTAGTGCATAGGCTAGGCACAAGCAGTAATCTCATACTCGGGTATTTTTAGGTGGTTTCATTCAGGATACTTTTATTTTCACTTTTCTCTTCTTGAATGTCCTAAGTGAAGGATAAAAACTTTGATGGTTTTGCACCTTGCCTTTTTTTTTTTAATCTATTTCAGTTTTTTGGTCTGCACATACACGCCTGCTGAGAATCCGCATGCAGTTCTCAGCCATTGTTCAAATAGATAGCTGAGTGTAGCTTTACCATATGTGCAGAATACTTGTTTGTGTTTTCTTTTAATCTTACCCAAAGTAAACCTTACTATTATAAAGTTCTGATTATTTCAAAATATGTGAATAAGAATAATGCTGGCATTTAAGATACCTTCATTTGGGTTCATGTAACTTCAGAGGTTGCGATAAGTCAAAATCACTATAAAGCTACTAGTAAAGACCATAATGAGCTTTAAAGAAAATGTGAAAGTTTAGGAGACGCTAAATACGTAGTTGACTATGAAGGAAAATATCTATCCCTAACTCTCACTCTGAAGAATTCCTTTACCTGTGATTGAAGCCTTTACAATCCACCAGGATTGGTATCTCCACTTTTTATCTTAATGTGTTTGCTCATAGTACCAACTTTACCAAGAGCACTTACTATCTGAAGATTGGAACCAGGCAGTCTCCTAAAACATAAAGGTCAAATCTCTTAAGACGAAATCAGCGGTTGAGATGATCAGAGCTTCCTGTGGCTGAATATTCTGCATCAGGAGGTGGTCTTCGATACCCAAGGTCAAGGTTGTGTGGCTAGAGACTCACTTCTTGAATTGTATTGCTGTCCTCAAACCTGAAGTGAGCAGCATTCTGGTATGATTCCCATAGAGTTATTGTGATGATTAAATAAAGTAATTAATTCTAGACAAAGTGCATTATACACAATTGAAGTAGGGATCAATAAATGGTATGTCTTTATACACAAGTCTTCCTTCTTTTGACAGGACCCAATGTTTTCAGCAGCCTAAATGAATGGTCTGCTTCACAACATTGCAGGCTACTGTTGGGCAAAGTACAGGCATCAGTGACATGTAGAATGCCACACTGTTTAGAAATGTTAGTTTAAATTTGGGTGTGGTGGCGCACGCCTGTAATCCCAGCACTCGGGAGGCTGAGCCAGGATTGTCGCAAGTTCAAAACCAGCCTGGGCTACAAAGTGAGCTCAAGGCCAGCCTTAACTGCATAGCAATACCCTGTCTCAAAAAAAAATTTTGGCTTAATCCTCATTTTTCATAATCAGGTAGTAGTTAAAGTGGAGTTAGTTTCATGCTCTAAAACTTGTTGGAATAACTTTACTGAGAAGACTGGAGGTGGGAAATGGAAACTCTAAATGTTCCCAATATATATGTGCTTATAATTTTAAATTATGTGTAAGGCCGACAGAGTTTTTCCTCATAATTATTTTCATAACTAAATGTCTATAGATTATGTTCTTTATAGATGGGTAATTTAAAATCCAATTATCGCCCATATACATCAAAATAACACTTTTGATATTTATATTTATCACAGATCTGCCATGTAACACCTCCATATTATGCTCTGATTTCTTCCCAAGATCATATTCCAAAATACAATCTACAGTCCAATTTTCTTGCTTTTTTATTGTGGGTATAGCAATCGTATTGGAAAATAACTGTGTTCGATAAAAACATCAGTTTTCTGTATTACTTACCTTCCTATACCTGTCCTAGAATACAAAAGTTGTTTAATATACATCTTCATTGCTGTTATCATGATGTCAGTATTAACAATATTTAACACCAAATAATTAAGCAGTTCTGTTAAATCGAGTGGTGTCGCTTAACTATTGTTTATTCACCGATGTCAAAGGAAGCTGAAACAGAATAAGGTAAGAGAGGGTAATGATCTATCTCCAAAACTCTCCACATTAGCTAATGAGGTTCTTCTCCAAGAAAAGAGATAGCTGTGTGAGAGGCTTAGGCAAAACAACCCCTGTGCTCTAAGAGTCTACAAACCCATTTGTCCACTTTTACCTTTTTGAATGGTTGGTTTGATGTTAGAGCATTCACTCCTACCAGAAGTGCTATACTCTCTTAGAAGAAAAAACAGAAACTACAATGTATCTTTTCCTGTGATTGAAGATTGTTCCATCACTTGGAGTTAATGGAGTCAGACCAAAACTAAGTCCTTATGTAGCCCACAACTGAGTATTCAAGCTCAAATATGTCAAGAGGTCACAAGAGGGTTTGGTTTAGAGTCATAACCTGAACTGGTTTGAGAGATTAGCTCAGTCTTCTCATTTCTGCCTCTTAAATGCATACTTCCTCTTTACAACTCTTCTCTGTGGTTTCTCCCAAAGATGATGTTTCCTCTTGTCCTCAGATTTTGACCAAGATGCATGACTTTGAGCAAGCAGCATGGTGCTCCCCTGTAAGATGTCACTTGCTCAGTGGACAGAGACATGGGATGAAGGTAGGCAAGACTCAGAAAAATACCTAAACCACAATCATTGTAAATAAACATATCTCCACTTCCAGAGAGCTGTCATGTAAAAACTGTATCTAAAAGAAAAAAGAATATGTAAATAAGGGAGAATATCTTTGCAAAAAAGATTATGAGTCCTACCACGTGTTGTTAATTTTCTTTCAAAATTCCTGCCTCTGTGGACAACCTTGAAGAACATTATCCTCCATGCTGCCACATGAATATCTTTCTGATCACCATCCTATGGCCAGGACCTGTGGCTAAGAGATGTGCTCTCACTTGCATTGGAGGAGTTTCCAGATAATTTGCAACCTCCAAGACTTTTGAGATCAAGGTGTTCAGATTCAACATGGATCCAGAAACATGACTAGGGTTTTACCCATGGCTCTCTCATTTGAGGCAGGATGTGGAAGATCTCTGACCTTCTGTTTCTTTAAAGTGGAGAGAATAATACCTCTTATGTTTACTTTGCAACTTTAAGATCATTGTTTACTACACAGAGGGACCCTTTTGTCTCTACTTCTGTGTATTCCGAAGCAATGAGTTTGCCAGCAGCCTGACATATATAAGCAGGAGGTAAGCATATATGTGAGATGCAATATTTATGTGTTCTGCATACATATGTATTGACATAAACATATTCTTCAAAATTAATTTTTGAAAACACTCTATAAAATCACTTTCCTATCTGCTGCTCCGTCTTTTATTCTGACAGGAGCTTGGTCCCTTCACAACGGATACATCATGTGCATTCATGCGTCTTCCACCTCCTTCCTTCGGATCTTTCCCTCAGCCACAATAAGATCTGAATGTATGCCGGTACACATGGCATCCCAAATTATAACCTCCCAAGTCTTGGGATTGTTTTCAAAGGGCTAAAAATTGCCATCCTCCTAAAAACAAAACAAAACAAAAATGGCAACCTTGTTTGCCTTGCCAGTCTGTCAGAGCTTGAAAAACAAACTTCATCCGGGAAAGACAAACACATACACAGCAAACAAGGAGAAGGAACTGCTGACAGATAGGAGAGAAGTTTCAGGCCAGAGAATAATGGCAGAGAACAGAGCCAGACATGGAGGGGAAAGGCAGCGAGCTGCACTCCAGTGAGGGGGAGAACAGTCTAACCATCAATGGAAACTAGAGACGGATCAAAAACTTTCTCCTTTGTGCAAACCCTCCTTCCAATGCCCAGGCACTAGCTGGCCAGCAGTGCTCATATATTCGAAGCTCATCTCTTCCTGTTGTATTATTGCCCATAGTAGGGGTTTAGTGTCCCCAAGCTAAAGGGAGTCTTACTACCTAACCTCACTGCCTCTGGAATCCAATGTCAGGTATATCAATACACATATCCAAGAGACACTGGAATTCTAATTTCCCAAGTCATTGTTGGGAAGAATCAAAGCCAATCAACTGCAAATTTCCTGGAAGTCTGCATTTTACAACCTCTGATGAGACACAAAATAAAAAGGCGACTTTGGCGGGTATCTATAATAACAGTTTATATTAATATTCTACAGGAATATTTTCTTCCAAGGAATCTAAAGTACTTGCAAGGAGGTTGGATTCTGCCCCAGCTCTAGTTCCAGCTAGAATAAATGGCAGCGCTTGGCAGCCACAGTGCAAACCTTAGCTCTGTCTCTAGAGGATGACAACAGTAAGCTGCACAAATTACAAATTACAATCTTTGTTCACATACACTCTGTTCCATCAGAGTTTAGCAGCTGCTGGGCCCCGGTGACTTGGGGCAGATCTTGCTAGTTTAGACTTTGAGAGTCAGAAGTCTGTGTTGTAGCTGTGAACTTAGCGATGCTATAGGGCACTCTACATTAAAGATTTTCTGCTTACTATGTGTTCTATTAGACTCTTTTTCTGCATTGTACAATTGTGCAGGGAGTCCTCTGTGGTTGGTAGTATGGTGACCATTGTTCGCAATAAGAAAGAGTCAGCGAGGCCGAACAATTTAGCCAATGACCTAGCAAGGAAGTGAGTCAGGATATGTACCCAGTTCTTCCTGTTTCTCCAATGCTGTGATACACACTGATCTTAATGCTAGGATGGAGTGGAATTCACATGGCTTGCTTAGAAACAGGCTGATCTTTTCACTTCACTATGCCAAAGGGGACCCAGAACTATTAAGTTCTTATTAAACTGCACAATTTGGAGCTTTTCAGTCCCCACGCTGCTCCAGCACCACCTGCATGTGCTGTAGCCATGATTCCATGGACCCAGTGAGTGCCAAGAAGTCTTTCCACACAGAGCTTATGGGACTGTGTGCAGAGCCACTATCCATGGCGTTTGAGACGACCCGGGGGATGTAATATCCACCTAAATTGCCTGTACACAGAAAAATAGGCACAGTTCTCCCCTTTGTTTTCCTATTGAAATCTCTAATTAAGAAAATATTTGCTAAGCATGTATGGCATGCTAAACTAGTGTACAGACCAGGCTGGCCAACAGCCTCACTTCCCTCTGGTGTAAAATTTCAAGAGATGCCAGACAGTTAACTATGAATGATGTGTTAAAGCAATCCATGAGAAATAAAGATTAGCACCAAAATTCATAATAAAAATATCAACATTTTAAATAAAAGTAGGGTCAGTATAGGTGCCTAAGCTTTGATGTGAGAGTCTAGCATGGCTTAGCTCAGATCTGTGCTAGATGATAGGGACAAAGAAACCTGGTCCCTCAGAGAAAGGAGTTGTTGATAATCTGATAGCATCATGAGATGCAAGTAATGTCAAATTCCTTGTCTTTGAAGTGGGAAATACACATGCCTAGCATGTTGAGGCCCTGCAATACCTCAAAAAATGGAGAGGATGCAGTCTCAACCTGAGAAAGTACTACTAAAAAGTTAGTGAACTGGATCAAATTGAAAAGATTAGAATAAATTCAGTTCTGCTATTAGGTTAGAATGGGGCTTGGAATGGGTGAAGTTTATAAAAGCACTTGCATCTCATAGGTTCATCAAACCTGGGTGCTGACTATTAATCATAACAACCCCAGGTAGCTTGGGAGATTGGCATCAGTAGAAACTTACTGCTATCATTCTTCTTGGCAAAACCCCTACCAAGGCTGAGGAACCCTACTACAAACTGAAAGTTAACCATGACCCACAGGCTATGATAGGTGGTAAGTCTCACTGTGTACTCATTCAAGAAGCATTTGGCATTATGCATTTTGTTCCCAGCTCCCTTGTGGCCAAAACAATGGGATAGAGAGCCGCAGAAGGCTGTCATGACTAATTGGGACTTTGCCAGGGGAAGGAAGGCATGGAAAAAGAAGAAAGACCAGATCCTCTTTCTCACGTTGCCCAAGTCAGCATTCAAGTGTGTGCATGCTAATCTTCTCAGTCCATTCTGGAAGGACGTGGCTTCTAATTCAGCAAACACGAGATACACCAAAAGAATTGCCTGCATTCACAAATGCCATTGCTTCAATGCAAGAGGACAAAAGATGTGGAGGAGGGATGTCATCCTTAGTCCATTTTACACAAGAAGAACACTTATGGGGAATTGCATGGTACATTCCAAGTGTCCCAGCTTTTGTGAGGAGAAAGCATGAGTGTCTCAGCCCTGCCATGGTGCCCAGTGCTTTTGTCTCAGTTCCAAGGCAGATGGGAGCAGTGTACAATGCCCACCTGTCCTCTGGTCGTGAGACATCAAGGCTTTTTACATTTACCATTAAAAGCCAATCTGCGATTGGTATAATACAGAAAAAGAAAGATCAGTCTTTTCCCAAAAGTACACTTATTTTTCTTTGAATTTTCATGAAAAGCTGCAATTTTTAAAATATTAAATGCAGAGTTACCACATGACATGGTAATTCCACTCCTAGATAGCAATAATTTAAAGAAGGGGAGGTTTATTGTAACTCATGATCTCACAGGGTTCAGTCCACAGTTGGCTCACTTGAAGGCAGCAATATCATGGTGGAGGGGAAAGGCAGAGGAAAGCTGCTCAGGTCATAGTGGCCAGGAAGCAGAAAAAAAGAAAGTAGGAGACAAAAACACACCTTCCAGGTCTCACCCCAGTGACCTCCTCTAACCAGGCACCACCTCCTAAGAGCGCATTTAGCCTTGAACTCATCCATGGACGAATCCACTGATGAACACAGCGCCCCATGACCCAGCCACCTTCCAAACACATGAAATTTTGGGGAACATTTTAGATCTAAACCATAACAATATCTAAAAGATAGGAAAATATCCACGTGTATACAAATGTTCATCAACTGATAAGTGGATAAGTAAAAATGTGGTATGTCCATACAGTGGAAAGTTACTTAGTAATAAGAAGAAACAGAGTTTGATTAAGGGTTCAACCTGATGAAACTTGAAAACATTTTGCTAAGTCAATACAGATGCCAAAGATTGCGTATTCTATTATTCTGGCTACATGAAGCATCCAGAACAGGGCCTGGGGTGGGGTGGGGCTACAGAGTGAGGAGTCCGTAGGGAATCACTGCTAATGGTCATCAGGTTTCTTTCTGTGTGATGAAAATAGTCTGAAATCAGGTAATCATGATGATTCCCAACTTTGGGAAGACACTAAAAAATAATTGTATATTAAATGGGTGAATTGTGAGGCATGTTGATTATATCTCAACAGAGATGTTTAAAGAAAAAGAAAAACTGTAAAACTGAACTACACAGAACCTGTCATGCTTAGAAATCTGGTCAAGAGCGTAGGCAGCCTCCAGGGAGCCATGAAGGAAACTCGAGGGAAAAGAGGTGAGGGAAAAGGCCGATGTGGCTGACCTCCTATGCTAGCCAAGGACAGAAAAGGACAAGAGAGGCATGCATGCAGGGATCTACTGCTGCTTCCTGTGGCATCCCTTCCCGCATCACTCCAGGGGCTCACAGATGGACCAGGAGGCAGCACCCTGAGCCAGGTGGTCACAGTCCACGGAAGCAGAGCCACTGGCAAAGCCACCAGGGAGAGGTGGCTACAGGGTGCACCAGGAGCCTTAGTTCTGGTGTCTGCAGCTAGGACAGGATGGGGTTTCCAAGGGACATGACTTTGAGCTCTTCTCCTCCTTGGTCCCTGAAGGGACAGGAATAAGAGAATCTACAGATCTACGAGGGAGCCGGGCTCAAGGCTGGGCCCACTGTGGCTGTCACTGCTATTTCTGTGGCCCCAACATGTTCTTTGCTGGTGTGTCCTGGTGGATCTGCTGCTGGCCATATGCGGCCCAGGCGGCCTGTGATCTATGAATGACGGCCTGCTTCTTCCTGTGTGTCAGGAATCCTACCTGGAATCCCGGAGTACAGAGAGCAAAGTCTTTCCTGCAAACGATACACAGCATTGCCCTCTGAGCAGGTTATAATCAGAACTCCTTCTTTCTGCTGCTTTCAGTGCCACCTAGAAGAGACTCCACCACCTGGTGGAGGACAAGGTTGACGCCAGCATAGCCCACCCAGACCTGAAGGCACTGTGTCCTCTCCAGTTCTCCTCTGGGAAGAAGAAAAAAGTTCTGATGTTATACATGACCTGAGTGGATCTGCAAAGCATTACCTGCTGGGAAAATGCTTAAAACCAGACACTGAGCCTGAGGGTGTGACCCTGTGGCCATCCCCAGACTACACAGAGACCAGGGGCCCTGGAGGGATGGTGTCCTTCAGGCTGGAGAGGATCCCTGCAGTGACAGACCTGACACGTGGAAGAGGGAAGAGCAGCAGGAGGCGTGCACATTCCAGACATGGACAGCCACCTTCCTGCCCATAGCCAGGTGCGCAAGTCTACAAAACCCACCTGGAAAGCTGGACATGGTCACTCGCGCACACCTGTAATCCCAGCACTTGGAAGGCTGAGGCAAGAGGATTTTTCAAATTCAACACCAGCCTGGGCTACAAAGTGAGCTCAAGGCCTGAACTGCGTAGTGAGATCCTGTCTCAAAAAGACAAAAAAAACAAACAACAACAACAAAAAAACACCTGGGCCACACTTGGTAGTCACAGAAGAATGGGACCAATGTCTAGAATCTACAAAGAACCAAAAAAATTAGACTCCTCCTCCCAACTAAAAGATCCAATCAAACATAGGCAACTGAAATGAATAGATGCTTCTCAGAAGAAGTGTAAATGGCCAATAAATACATAAAACAGTGCTCAGCAATGGTCATTAGAGACACGTAAATTAAAAAATGACACTGAAATTCCATGTTCTGCCAGGAAGGATGGCCAACATCAAGAAAACAAATGAGAACAAATTTTGGAAAGGCCACAGGGAAAACAGATGACAGTTTCACTGTTCACATTGCTGGTGGGAATGTAAACTAGTACGACCACTAGGGAAGTCAGTGTGGAGATTCCTCAGAAAGCTAAAACTAGAAATCCCATTGGACCCAGATATTCCCCTTCTAGGTATCTTCTCAAAAGAGCTAAAGACATCACATTCCAGTGATCCCTGCTCACCCACATGTACAGCAGCACATTCCGTAATAGCTAAACCTCGGGAGTGGCCTAGTAGATGAATGAATAAAGAAAATATGACATTTACACATAATGGAGCCCTACTCTGCCAAATAGGATAAATTTGAGTCATTTAAAGGAAAACAGATGCACCTTGAGACCATGCCAATTAGTGAACTAAATCAGATGCGCAAGCTTAAATAACACTCAATTTCTTTTATATGGGAAACCTAAAGTATCATTAAAAGTTAAAAGGCAGATAGTAGGAAACAGGGAGAGAGATCTTTTGCAAATGTGCAGAGGAGCTAGAGACAGAGGGAGGGAAATAGAAATAATTAAGAGATGCTAAGTACATGTAAGTATTGCCTAAGATGTATGGATTCCCTTGAATCCTTTCCATTCTGGTAATGGCCCAAGGTTTAAAGTAGAAGAACTGGAATAAAATCCCGTCCTCCCTCTGTTCTTTAGTGCAAGTTCCATACTTCAAATGTGTACTAATAAATTTTTTTAAACCTTCAAAGGACAATGGGTGATCTCTGCTGCCACACCAGGCTAGTGAGATTTTCTAAGATGTACTGGCCCTGTTTATCCCTCTCATCTAAGTTCTCAGGTCAGTCTGGAATGCCCCTGTGGTCAATCTGGAGTTTGCGGTCCCATGATCCCCTGCACACCACTTCTGGCACTACCTCATGGAAGTCTCAGACCTCCTTGCCCTTTG
>RJWT010023712.1:0-16713 GCA_004365215.1 Cuniculus paca | reverse complement strand
ACAGAGTCCCATGGGTTCTTGGGACTTTTCTTTAACACTATAAAGCTAATTTGTTAGTAAAATGTATGTTTTGATTGCACATGAGTCTGGGATGCATGCACAGCTCTCACCCTGGCTGTAAGATTCTCTTTTACAGTCACAGTGTAGTCCAGGTCCTCAAGCAGCTTCTTCATTCCTCTGATGTCATGTTCAGCCCCATGCCTCACACTAAGATGGGCAAAATCTATATTACATATGATGAGAGCCTGGCGAGTGCGTTCATTTCTGTCCTTTATTGGATAGATCTGCAGAAATTGATGTACAGTGAATTTTCTTTACTTGACTTCATTGAAAGCCCCATAGACTCATAAGTGTTGAATTATTAATATTTCATCAGCTTTCCAGTCCCCAAACTCTACCAGAAGACACTAACTTCCTCTCTCCTACAAACTCAGAGAGAGATACTAGAAATATCTGAGATGATCAGTAAAGAATTTTGAGGGAACTGCTATCATTCTTAGATGTGCCGCCTCCTTCCCCACCGAGTCAAATCTTAGCACCCAAGTTTCAGAATAACGTTCAGGAAAGCAAGGGTTTTAGGTTTAGTATTAGGGTTAGGTGAAGGTTTCATTGCCTTATTCAAAATGAATGTGACAAAGATCCTTTTCCTTAGGTACCATGGTTAATTTTGGATTATTTTTAGCATTTCAATTTATAATGCTTCATAAACTTTAATGATATTTTAAAAATAGCCATCATGTCTATAACTTTTAACTAGAATACAAGTGTTTACTATTTAGAGATGTTATTTTATATTTTAAGTTATTAATACATTTAAATTTCTCTTTCTCAGAAAAGATATTGAAATAAATAAATGAACAAAAGGTGATGTATATTTCGTGCCAGAGTTTAATTAGAATTGAAATCTATGTAAAACGATATAACCTATGCTTTACAACAAGGCATCTATTGAAAAGCGTACCCCTGCCCTCATCCCCCTGAATTTAGTTCTTTTAAGGAAAGCAAATGTTTCTACTCAGACTTTATTTTATGCACCTGGCACAGTACCTCTGCAGCCTTTTCTATGCACAGTTTCTGGAATAGCTCAGGGGGACATGTCTTGAGGGTGTCAGTAGTTTCTGGGAACTCAACTGCTCCACGCTCATTTTCCTGAAGAACTGTGGATAAATTACATAGTATAAATTTTGATTTATACCTGTGACCTCTATTGTCACATGAAGTTTTGAGAAAGGAAAAGTTTAGGAAGAAAACTTTATATTCAGTTATTATGGTGATACCTATCCTCCAGTATAAGCAGATATATTGTGACTAGCAAAGATTAAATTCCTTGGTAGACAAAGAAAAAAAAATAGCAAAGCAAAACAAAAACAAAAGATTGGATAATTTGGAGGGAAACAACTCCATGATTCAGGGTTAAATTTGACTTTTCCATATTCAACAAATCTGTTTGATTTTTTCCAGTGGCTTACTCTAATGTACTCACTTATGCATGCAGTTTTACTGTCTCTTTATGCAAGATAATATTGAACAAATATTTATAAGAGTAGTGACCATTACAAATGTAATGCAAACCACATGTGCAGTTTAAAATCTCCATTTATATAAAGTAAAAATAAACAGGGAAAGTTATTTTTAATAATAAGCTTTATTTAATTAAATATAAGCCAATATTATTATTCCACTATGTGTTACTGGCCACAATTCAAGCCCCACATGTGGCTAGTGGCCATCATGTTGTATAGTAAAGCATCCCTTAATGATAATAAGCCCTAATCCATACCACATACAAACAGCATACATGAGACTTTAGAAACCTTGAGTTCTGTGTCATCTGTGTATTATTATTACAGGAATCTTAGTCTAAATTTTGAATCTTTCTAGAGGAAATGAGCTTAATCATTCCTTATAAATTTAAATCAGCTATTTAATGAGGAACTGTCATCTAGGAGTACTAATGTTGTATCCAAGGTCAAAGGGACAATTTGTTGTTAGAGTTTCTGACATACTATGGACAGCTTAGCTACAGAGTGCTGAGGAACCAACACTAGGTTTTTCAACATATATTTTAAAATGTAGAGAAAGTAATTCACCCTATGGAGATATATCTATTTCTGAGTCATCCTGTTGTATCTCCTAGAGGAACACAGTAGTATCTGATATTGCTTAACCTCATTTGACAGATATTGTGCAAACTACTGAGAAGTAATTTAGTCCTTCATAGAAGAGAAAAAAGAAGAAGAATTTATAAAGAGAAACTAAAAGTGTGCATAACAAATTCTACTGATGAAGGAACTGGAGTTATTTTACTCCTCTTTAGTTACATAAGTGAGATAAGATGTTCTCTGGCTTTGTATTACTTAAATGAGAAAATCAATATGATCCCATAATTTTGGTCACTGTTTATGTTTATAATATTTCTATTTTCCTATTTTATTCATTCATTTTCATATTTAAATAAGTGTTTTTCTAAACATATGATATGGTCTTAAATTCTTGAGATGCAGCAAATTCAAATACCACACAAAAATATCAAACCTTTTGGGCGTTTTTTTATGCATGAAACCGTAACATATATTCTCACATCTTATTTCAGAAAATCCAGCCAATATGATGACCTATAGTTTCCTGGGATAATTCTTGGGCAAATGGTATTTTTTTTAATTCAAATTTTATGCAACTACCAATATATTTACAAGTATGGAAAATTTTCTGTTAACAATCATCTAACAAACGCTGGTGCACAACTGTAAATAGTTTTCTGATAATACTACCCTATATTTAATAGTAAAATTAGCATGAAAGCAAATCTTTTCTTTATAAAATAGTGAATAGCATAGTGCAGTCTGTTTCCCAAAGAGTTCCTACTATTCTGTTAGTACAACAAAAATGGAGAAACTATAAATCTAGACAAAATTTTTAATTTCTAAGTCTTAAGAAATTTTCAAAAAATCTCTTGTAATTGATAGCAAAGGAAGCCATTAATACGAGATATGACAAAGTCATGCTCCTTGGCATGTAGGTGTTGAAGAGATTATGTCTCAATAAATAACAATGTTTTGCGTATATCTTGAAACAAACAAGAAACTAGTTTGTACTATTTCTATCCTTTACTACTACCCTTTAGACTGTGCTTAAAAACATTCCACTGTATCCAAGCCCATCCATCTAACTAGTCTTTACATAGTTCCATATATAAGCTCATATAGTGACCTGGTTATCTGAGCCATTTTACCCAAAGTGTCCTAATATCGTGCTTCCGACTTTGATTCAAATATAACACAGGGGTCACTGGAACCCTATTGAAAGTTTACATGGTCTTTTTTCATAATACAGCCTCTGGTGAGCATATAGGTTCAGTTTACAGTTTAAAACTTCTTGTGATTCCATTTCTGAAACAGTTTTGAATATCTTATTCATTTCAGATTTCTAACTGCTATATTACCTTTAATTTTTTTATTTTTTTGCCTTTGATTTTTAAAAACTGTGATGGTTTTCTGTCATCTCAGTTTTGAAGGAAATCAATTAACGTGCAAAAGGACCAAGATTAATACAGAGCAGAACACAGCCAGGCTGTAATCTTGATAGGTGCTACACTAGTATGCATGTTCTGCTGGTCAAAATATCCCTTCTCCACACAGAATAGCTCATTGGAAAAGAATGTTTCATAAAGTGCAGTCTCAACAATTTATGTTGCCTTTTTTTCACTACCATTTATCATTCTGGGAAGCTGTAGGGCTTGATTTGTTTAAGACCTATGAAAATTGAGTGTTTACCTCGTGAATTTGAATCCAAAGTCATTTAGACTCTTATTACTATATTTAGAATTCAGTTTAGGAAAAAAAAGAATTCACTTTAGGTCAAAATTGTTAAAATTTACAAAATGTTGGATGTACTACAGGAATTTTCCACATTATATTTTAAAAGTCTGAATCTTAGCACATGTGTAGTAATTATGATTACTAATATTTGTCATGTGCAAATCATTTGCTTATTTGTCATATAGCAATTAGATATTATTACTTATTTGACAATCTGTGAAGAATTTGAGCAGATACGAGTGTTTGGTAGACACAAGTGTTTTTATTATTGAGTTTGAAAGTGAACAGAACTGGAGCTTTTCAATTGTGGGAACAAGTTTTTGATTGTAGATATGTTATTTTTATGAATCCAATGGAATATTTGAAAAAAATATTCAATATACTGATAGAGTAAAATGAGTCTGGAATTGTGAGGAGAAAGCTCTGAATGAGACTTAATATTTTGGAAGTGTTTACATGTCTGGCATTACTATGTACCTAGCCTTAGAAAGTCATGTTGAAGAAATACTGGAATTCTCTACATTTGACAGATGCTAAAAATGATGATTGCAAAGGGTAAGAGACTTGCTCAAAGTCACAGAATTCACTAGGTGATAGAATTGAGGCTCAGGTGTCTCTTTCTACCATGTTTGTACACTTAAATATTTTATAAACACCTTGAACACAAGGAAACTGAATCCCAACCCACAAAAGACAGTGCTGCTTTTAAAAGTAGGATACTTCTACAGTGAAAATGCTACCTTATAAATGGAATGATTGCAGATCACAGAAAAGAGTTGAAGAGGTTGAGATTTGAATAGATTTTGGAAATTGTAAGGTATTAATTTGCAAATGATTCTCATCTTACCTTTTGTGTCATTGGTCTCTGTATCTGGATCAAAAAGAGCTTGGAAAAAAGCTCTACTTGCTTCTTCTGGGTTCTGTCGGAAAGACTCAAAAAATACCATACCTTTGTCTTTACGTTTGTGTCCCTCAAGTCTTTTTCTGGCCTCTTTATCAAGTATCAAATTGTTTGGCATCCTATCTTTGAAAATATCTTTGAAGACTTGTTTGGCTATGCATTCAAACGTGTGATCTACTGGTTTCCTTTGGTGGTTTTCTGTCAAAATAGAAATATAGCTTGAATATTATCCCATTTAAAGAGTTTTGCCCTCATTTTAGTCACAATATTTAAAATGTGAATTATCTTGAATATAATTCCATTTTATTATCTCCCCCAATCACTATACAATTATTTCCTTGTATCTATAGAACTCTTTCAAATTCTTGAAATCACGCTAGACTCTGTTGATTCATTGTCACTTAAAGTTTATTTTTGATAGGTTCTGTGTCATTCATGCTTTTCCTATGACTGGGTTTCTTTCTCATAGCCCATGGTGATAATGATGATCACCCTAGGATGTGTGCTGCATAGAGTGTAAGATCTGTCCAGATGGCAAATTCTTCCACTCATAGTAATGTCTTTCTTATGCTCTGTATTTTGTATGGTTAAAACACTCTGTCTTTATATTAGCATAATTCGACATACATCCTATCCCCAAGTCTTTGTGTCTCAAATGCTTTAAATACCTTAATATGCTTACTTAATTTATGAATTAATGATTAAATTAATGAAAGCATTTAGATTTTTAATATTTTTAAGATCTCATTTCCGCTTATAATTCAGAACTGAAAATAATGGTGTGACAAATTAATTTAGCCTAGGGTTAATTTATTACTCTTTAGAAAAATTTAAAGTTTTACAGAGGACTAAAATATGGATATCAAATACTAAATCTTCTATTTTAGATTTGTTGATATATTTCAGTCAGATAATATATGCAAAGACAGGTTATCAAATCTATTTTCAATTTTATAGCAATACATACACAAGCCTTCTAGATGTCCAGATAGATGTGATAGAAAATGATATTATCTAAAGAAAATATACCATAACATTAAAAAAGAGACTGTCAAATGAAAAAGGGAAGAAGGTGGAGGGGGAAGGGAAAGGAGAAGAAAAGAAAAATATGAGAAACAATGAAAAATTGAAACAAAGTTTTTATAAATAATGAGGGGAAGAGGAATTGAAGAGAGGGAAAGGGAATGGATTAAAAAGCATCAAGATATATCATGTACAGGTTCAAATTCCCTATGATGAGTGTGATCATTATGTGTGTGTAAAATGTGCCAATAAACTGAATTAAGAAAAAACAAAGAAAAAGAACTTTGTCACAGAATTCAAGTCTGATAGTCTATGCTCTCTGGGGTTATTCTTTCAGTAAATGTTTATCAAATAATTGTTATTAGAAATACAAATGGCTTTCATAAAATAAGGAAAAGGTTATAAAATATCAATTAATTCAATGAAATTTCATAATCCCAATGCACTTTAATGACTAACAAATATACCAAAAACAAGGTAAATCATTATATCATTATTATTTGTGCATGTATACTAAGTTCTTTGCTAATATTATGCCAGAGCTCCCAGAAAAAGCCAGTGAAACAGTTATTTGCCTTATTTTTAAAAAATGAAATAATAACAAAACAATAATAAGTAACATCAGTTAAATTATAACTTGCCCTCAATTAGGAATTGTTTTCTTATACCATGGTCAATAGAGTTAACTATGACACAGCTTCAGTAACAATAGTTAATACTCCCCTGCTATGCCAAGTATTTTACAAGAATTTTCTCACTGAAGAAGCACAAAAATTTTATGTAATATCTCTCACACCCAGTGAAGAGGTTAGCTGAGTAATAGACCAAAGTTTTGAGAAAAAATAGAAGTAATAGTCATGAAAGTAAATGACATTTGGGGAACAGCTATTTATAAGAAAACAAGATATTTCAGGGACTCGAGAAAAGATGGGTCAATTCTAGCTAATAAGATCACAGAGGCTTCAGCAAAGAGTTAGAGGTCGTGGAGACACCGATCTTGAAATACAGTGTATACATGTTGAAATAGGGTTGGATCACAGTTGTAATAAAGTTGGAATAGTGTGCGGATGTTGAAAGAGTTTCATGCAGTACTCAGGTTGCTGTGTGAAATGAACACTCTGCCTGGGTTCTGGCGTTTCACTTCATTTATTTGAATGTTTGTAAAGTTGTAGAGTACTGACTGAATGAAAGATTTGTGAAGTAATACAATACATAATAAACTAAAGAGGCTAATAACACAGTAATGACAAATATGACAAACTCACAGTGAGCATCATATTTAGTGGTCTGGACTGGAAAGCTTTTTTTCTAAAATGAGAAACAATGCAAGGACACTTAGTCTGACCATTTCTATCAAGATAGTACTGGAAGACCTAGACAGAGAAAATAAGTAAAAGAAAGAAATAAAAGACATCCAAATTGGAAAGAAGTTAAATTTTCCAAGTTTGCAGACAATGAATTTTATATATAGAAAACAAAAAATCCTGCCAAAGTTCTATTAGAATTAATAAGTGAATACAGTAAAGTTACAGTTACAATACTCTCTGAAAACATCAAGAAAGCAATCTCACTTAAAATAGCAACTGAAATTAGAATAATTATGAGCAAATTTAACCACTGATTAAATGGTATGTATACTGAAATCTACAATACGTTGGTGAAATAGATGGAATATGTATTCATAGGTATTTTACGGTTATGGTTTAGAAAAAATAAGATTGTTAATATATCTGTAGTACACAAAGCAATCTATAGATTCAGTGCAATTTCTATCAAATGTCCAGTTTACCTTTTTACAGAAATAGAAAAATTAAAATTCATATGGAATAGCCAAAGCAAAGAAAATAAAGCTTCAGTTATCACACTACCTGACTTTAAAATATGCTACATTGCTGAAATAATCAAAACAGCATTGCACTGGCATAAAAAACATCCATACAAATCAGTGAAACAGGAGTGAAAGCACAGAAATAAACCCAAGAATTTGTAGTTGATTGACTTCCTACAAAGTTCCACAAAGCATCAAATGAGAAAAGGACAATTAAATGACTCTAAGAAAACCAGTATTGACGTGCAGAATTGGCAAGTTAGAACTTTATGTCACATCAGACCAAAAAACTAGCTACAAGGGGTTTAAAAATTTTAAGATATGTTTAGAAATTTTTAAACTGTAAAAGAAGACATAATAGGAGAATTCATTTACATTGCTTTAGGCAGAGATTTAATGGATATGATCTCAAAGTCACAGGCTTATAATAAACAAATGGGATTTAACTCAAAAGCTTTGCACAGCAAGCAACAGAGTGAAGACGTAATTTACAGAATGGGAAAAAGTGTTTGTTAATCACAGAATTGAAAGAGCATTAATACAAAAATATACAAGAAACTCAAATTAATAACAAGAAAACAAGTAAACTGATTTAAAAATGAAAAAGTCTTGAGTGGACAGTTTTTAAAGAAGATATACAATGACCAAGCATATGAAAAATCATACAACTGACCATAGGAAAATATTTAACATTTCCATTGATTAAGGAAATGCAAATTAAAACCACATTGAAACATTACCCTACACCTGTCAGAAAGTCTATTATGAGAGAATGTGGAGAAAAAGAAATCCATGTGAGTTCTTGATGTAAATCTGAATTATTATCACTACTATGTAAAACAATATGAGAATTTCTTAAAAATAATAAGAAACTCCCAAACTCATTACTGGGCATATGTCCAACCATATGGAAACACAGATGAACCCTGTTGAAATGATAGCTGTGCTTGAATGTTCTCTGAAGCATTATTCACAACAATGAAGAAATGAAATCAACACAAGCATCTGTGGGTATGTGAATGAGTAAAGAAAGTGGAATACTATTCATCTATTTTAAAAAAGAGATTTCAGTAATTAGTAAAAAGCATGAACAAAACAAGAGGACTTTATCTTCATCAATAATGAACCAGATCAGGCTCTGACATTCAAGAAACACACAATGCCACTTATATATGGATTCTTAAAAAGGAATATTGAAAAACATATTGAATAGAATGGAGTTTACCAGGATTTAGTGATGGGGTGCATTAAATTAGGGAAGGATTTGTCAAAAGAAAAAAATTAGTGGCACAAGAGATATAAGTTCAAGAGATTGAATGGAAAATAAGTTGACTGTAAACAATAATGATATATCGTACTGTTGGAAATTGCTCAAAGACAAATTTTAAGTGTTCCACCACAAAAAAAAGATAGTATAGGAAGCATTGCATATGCTAATTAGCTCCATATAGTCATTTCCCTATATATACATATATAAATATTTATAGTACATAATAGATATGTAAAATATATACCAGATAAAATAAAATATATAAATTGTAATTCAAGAAAACTAAAGAGTTTTGGCTTGAGGTCCTCTTCTCTTAATCTATATATTTTCATTGCAGCAATTATAATATTTAAATAATAAATAAGTGGCTTACAAGTTAATAGGTTCCCCTTAGATGTAGATACCAATATTGAGAATTACATATTCAATTGCCAATGAGGTATTTCAAAAAATGTTTACATTTACCTCATTTTAATACCTCTCCTGATTTCTTACTAGTAAATAGTATCTAACCTGCAATATAAGAAATCAGCAAAACCTCATGATTTTACATCTCTTCTTTATATTTTATTTTCAGTCTAAATTCATATTTTCTCTCATTTTCTAAATGTTTGCATGACCTTCCAACTATTTCTATTAATTCTAGCTGTTCATTCCTCCTATTCAGATCAACATCCTTCATTTCTTAATTATTTCAAGATCCTTGTAAGTCTACACTTATCCCCTTCTTATGTATTCCTCACAATGAAGCAGAATGAGTTTTCCAGTATCAAGATGTGGAAATGAAACCTTTCAGGTTAGTCTAATATAAGCTTTCTCATTCAGACTTATGTTCTGATTGTAAATTCACATTTTGCATTTACATTTTAAATATTCTGCCCTTCTTGTGATTTATCAAAAATGTCTACTTAGCAATCACTGCATCTCCAATTCCCAAAGATGTCATTTTTTACAGGTGGTCCCATTGTTTATCTTTCAGATCTCACATAACTGTCACTGTGATTTCCAACATACTCATCACTATCCCATTATTAGATTCTACACCCTGGAAGTTTAAGAACCATGAACTAGGTCTGCATTACTACTGAATTCAGGGAATGTTCAATAATTCTCTATTGTGGCACTAATCCAATATAGGAGCAAATGAATGTAGGGGCAAATGTATAAAACTTAGGCATAATCTATCTCTTAACAATGCTTAACAGTAAGTTATCTTGGTTTAATTTATTGAACATTTCAAATGATTAATTTTTTGTGTATAAAACAGGTGAGAGTAGGGTAAATGATGGATCAGATGGTTAAGTCCAGTCAGAGAAAGAGAGAGACAGTGGGGGTGGGGAGAGACAGAAAGAGAGAGAAAGAGAGAGAGAGAGAGAGAGAAACCCTGATAGCAATCAGAGAAATACTGTGCCAGAATTGTTTATTAGGGGCTACAGTGGCAGGAAAATTGGAGTCACATTAAGCAGACTGAGAGTATAATTCAATCTAATGATTAGAAAAACGGTATGAACTCAAAACTCTGACTTGATCTGTGTCTTAAGACCTGAATGGCAAATTCAGAATCAAGAGGAAATAGAGAAGATTTCAAAGTGGATTTAGAAACTTCTAGAACTGTTTCACACACAGTGCTTTATTCTGTTTTATTACCAGGCACTGAAAAAACTTCTGCCTTGCTTAAGGAGATATGGAGCCTTTATTACTTTTCAGTGGCTCTGTCCACGGCTCACAGAACTCCTCCCCATTCATCCTTCTGTTTTAATTGATAGGTTTGTCCCCACACAGCTCTGCCTAGTCATCATGGCAGAGGTCCAAGATGTTGAAGAAACCGCAACTCTAAGTCAACATCCTGTGGTTCCAGTTACACACAGTAAGTAAGGGAAAAACTCAGCTTGTACACTCCTGGCTTGCTTCCCTTTTCTTATTTCTCCCTTTCACAGAACAATAAATAAAACCACTTTCAGGAAGGGACCCAAACTCACCAGCCATGGGTAACAGTCTCAGAACCTTCTTGATGCAGTGGCGCTTGATTGAGTTTTCGGGGGCTTAACTATTGTTGCAAAAATAAGAGATGGAAACAAAGGAAAGGAGAGTTTAATATGGGCACGGAGAGAGTCACCACAAGGAAAGGTGCCGTGCTGGCTCTCTGAGCGGAACAGGAAATGAGCAGGCTTACATACATCACAGTGGGGGTGTGATCAATAGAGTTTGCTGGCTTGACGTGGCATTAGGGGATTGGGTAATCTTGGCGCACTTAGGCATAGGCTAGGCATTGCCGGATGAAGGAGTCACAAGGTCTGCTGCCATGAACAGTTAGCCATGATGACTGTGCAGCTTTTGTTTGTCGCCATCTTGGCAGTGGGCAAACCTGTCATTCCCATCTCTTGTTGATAGGGGGCGTTGTTGGTCTTTTGTGGCTAACTCCTGCTGTGCTGAGGCAGAGTTGGCCTAAGGGCATGGGAATGGTAGACTTGCTGCACAGCAGGTGGCACACTATAGAGGAAGAGAATCTGTTCAGATGTGAAAACCGCTATCCTGGATTGGATGAACCTGGAAAGACACTTAAAATCACAGGGCACCAAAAGCAAAAAAGAAAACAAGGATAAATATAGATAAAGGTATTAGAATGGGCATTAGGATGAGGGCCCATGTGCTAAATGAGGGCCAGAAATTCCAGACGCTAGAAGCATTTTCTTCATTTTGCCTCCTAATTTCTCTCTCGAGGTTTTGAAACTGTTATCTTGGTCTTTATGATACCAGACTTATTCATAAAGAAGCAACACTCCTTACCCAACAGCACAGTATCCACCTCTTTCTGCAGTAGAATATCAAGGGCTCTACTTTGCTGGAGGACAACTTGAGCCTGGGAATTAATTTGGTCTTGGAGAGTATTTATACTTGTGCCTACTGATTCAAACAACTGATTGAGGTCAATGGACAGCTGGGAATAATCAGAAAGACTGACACCCATTCCTGTGGCCCCCATGCTGACAGTGGAAAAAATTCTGATGGTAGCTGCAAGAGGGGTGAGGGCTAGAGCTCTGTGCATTTGGAGGGGGTATAAAATTGGAGCAGAGGATCATTATCTTGTAGTATGGAGATATATGGTACCATATAGGCTATGGTACAGCTCCCCTTCCAACTGGAGGGGAGATGAGTGAAGGCCCCCAGTCCACAGACAAAGGAGGTGCCAGGGGTTAGGAAAGCCGTCTGTGAATTGTTGAGCAGTGAGGTAGAATTTCAGAAAATGAGGTTTTTAAGGTCTTGTGTACCTTCAGTGGATATTATGCAAGTGAGATCAGTTGGCCCTTGTTGAAAAGAAGCTATTTGAAGGGGGCCAATTGGAGGCATCTGGGTGGAGTTGTAAGAAATATGAGAGGTATTAAGTTCTATGGGCTGTATCATGTATGTGTCTGATCTGAAGGGGGCACATAGCCAACAATTTACTTTGGAGCTGTTAGTGGTGTTTTGAAGGAGGGTGTGTGAGATGTCAAGTGGCTGGGTAAGGGACAGTGGTTGTGCCCTGGTTTTGGTTGCCAAAGTGGGCAAGGAGCTGAGAAGAGATGGTGAGGGTTGTAAGTTTATTATCAGTGGGATCTGTCTTTTTGTAATGTTGATCCACTGCCAATGTGTGGCCTGGTAGGTCAGTAATGCGAATCTCTAATCTCTATATCTGACTGGGGGGAAATGTCTGAGGATTTTTTGTGGTGATTGAGAGGTTTTTGTCCTTAAACATGGCAGGGGGTGATGTGGAGTGATTTTAATGTATGAGTTTGAGTTTTTCCAGAATCTATTGGGTTTTTCCCCAATAGATTCACATCACTAGTACTGGCAGTGATACCAGTAAGGATTATAGTAAGGATTTTCTGGGCACATGAAGAAGTGGTGTGGGGGTGTTTGTCCCTTTGTCAATGAGGTCATTCCACGTTACTGAGAGACTGAGTTTTCTGCTGGTCTAGTTGGATTGAGAGTCTTTGGTACTAGGGATTGCTAAGCAAAGGGTTGCCAAACCCCTGGCTTAAAATGAGTGGTGATAGTGAAGGTATATGAAGGCTCAGTGTGGCTGGTCAAGGTGTGAGGAATGAGAAAGATTGTGATGAAGAGAAGCATGATGATGGAGGCAATTAAGATCTTTGGGGATAGAGAGTTAAGGTTGTCAATATGAGGAAGACTAGAAGGAGGCAGTATGGGACCCAGAACCAGATGGGATAACAGAGCATGTACCTGAAGAGGGGCGTTTGAGTCTCATCAATCAGAAGCAGGTTGGGGATATTTTGTGTGATACTCACAGGATACAGTCAGCACAGGTCAGGTCAAGGTCACTGGGTAGTAGAAGATACCTTTTAGTCTGGGTGAAATGGAACAAGCAAGGGAATCCTTCTACCTTGAAAGCCATAGGGGTAGCCAAATATACCAGATGGGGGCCATTTCAGTTGGGCTAAAGTCTAGTGGGACCTGTGGACCTGAGGATCATAACATAGATTAGGTCACCTGGGGAGATAGGAGGCTTAGGGGTATTACTTTCAGAAGGTTGGGGCTAGTATTGGTCAGTGTCTAAGGAGCAAGAGGATTGGGGTGCAGGTGGTGAAAGGGGGCAGCTTTGTGACAGATGGGAGGTTATGTAGTAAGAAAGGTCTGCCACACATAACTCTGAATGGGCTCAAGGAGGTTGGCTGTCATGGTACTGCCCTGAGTTTGGTGGGGGCTAATGGTGAGAGCTCAGGCCAAGGTCAGTGAAATTCTAGGATGAGTTTTGTGAGATGTGTTTTTATGAGCTTAGAGATGAAAGAAGTTTGTTAGAAAAGATAGAACTTGTTGCTTTGTAGTTGGCACCTGGAGATTAGGGAATAGTGAAAAATATATCTTTAAGGACTATTACAGTAAAATAAGAGGCATATGGAGGAATAGGAGACAGTATAGTATTGCTAATAGTATAGCATTGCTAAAAGTTTTGGGATCTTGGACTAGGCAATAGAGCTGTTGGACTTGAGGACAGGGAAAATAGGGGTGTTGTAAAGCGAGTGAGTGACCTTTAGAAACCCATTAGTTAACAAGGGGCAGGTTATAGGTTTGAGCCCTTATTGATGTTTAGGGACTGTTGGGTATTGGGGAACACAAGGGAACACTGAAGGGTGTTTGAGGCAAATTAGCAGTGGAGTAACGTGGGTGGCACAGGTAAGATTGGAGGTATTTTAGACTGTAGAGACAACAAGAGAGGAGGGAAGGGCAGGGGCTGAGTCAGAAGTGTATGATGGTTGAGATTGGAGTATGAGAGCTTTGGGGAGAGAGAAATTATAAGAGAAATTGGGTTTTATCACAAAGGGGTACAGGACAGGTTGGGATAACAAGACAGTTGTGTGTAAAGAAAAGGGTTTGGTCTTGTCTGAGGAGGTCATATACGTTGGCTATCAACTCCCACAACAGAGATTGTAGACTGGGAACATTGGCCTGAAAACTCAGCAAGAGCACTATAGGTGGCCTCCATGTCAACAAGGAAAGAGAGGGTTTTACCTGAGATGTCCAGTGAGAGTCAGGGCTCTGAGAGAGATGTCTTGGTGGAAACTGTGGCCCCGAACCCCATCGATCCTCTTCAGTGGTGATGCTGAGCAGATCAGCTGGGGATGAGTCCCAGGTGGCAATGTCTTATCCTGAGAGGGATGGAAAGGGGATGACTCATCCACTCTCTGGTCAACAGGAGTGTTGCACTTCCAGTGGCCCTCTTGGTTGTAGATGGGATGAGTTCCCAGTCATGGCCACAGGTCATGACAGGCTCCTGTCCAGTGTCTTTTTTTTCCTGCCACATTTGAAGCATGATGGAGGAGGGGGCTTGGGTTTTTAGATTATTTTTTTAAGCCTCTGTTTAATCTTAAGACTTGAGTGCCACTGCAGCTGCAGCCATGGAGGCCAGAAATTGGCCTTGAAGTTTAGCCTGGAATGCAACCTTTTTAGGGTTGTCTTGTTTTTGTTGTTTTTTCTATTGTTGAAGACATGGAAAGCCTTATCTAAGAGGTCTACCTGGGGTGAGTGAGGACCAAGGTGTGACTTGTTGAATTTAGTCTGAATGTCTGGTGCTGTTTGGGAAATAAAATGGAAGTTTAATCTTTTGTTGAGGGGACAGAGTGGAAGTGAGAATAACATAAAGACCTTTGTAGATAGGATTGAATATGCTGGAAGATATGTGAGGGATTGGTGAGGGAAAAAGGGATATGAATGTGGATTAAGTGGCTGTTACCTCACAGAGGAGAAGGAGAGGTTGGGGTGAGCATGATGTCAAAGGTGGTTGGGGGTAGGGATAATGAAGGCAACATGTGGGAATGGTGGCCAGATGGTGGTGGGTGTGAAGGTACTTAAGATAGTGGCAAGAGAGAGGAGTGAGATCTGGTGTGGTATGGTGGTAGAGAAAATGGAGACAGTGGAGCAGAGGAGGAGCAGGAAGTGGAGGGGGTGACAAGGTAAGAGGAGAGAAGATGGTGATAGAGGAATAGCAGGGGAGGTAGGAGGTGGAGAAGATGGCAGCAGAGGAGAACAAGGAGGGCTTTGTGGGGGGGAGAGAAGCTTGGGAAATGAATTTTAGCTGTTTAGTAAATTCAAAGGGGTCATCGTCAAAGGAGCCAAGGTGATCTGAGATGTGAGAGAGATTAGTGATGGAAAAAGGAATGTGGACATTAACTAAACCTTCAGGACCTGCCACCTCACAAAGAGGAAGTAGGGGTTGAAGGTGGGATCCAGCAGCAGAAACATGGGAGGGGGTGTCACAAGTGGGGGGGGGGGGGGGGGAGGTAGGAGCAGTGGGACAATATCAAAACAGGTGGAGAGGCCAGATCTGGGAGAGGCAGAGAGGCTAGAAGAAGCAGAGGGGGCAAGGGAGTGGGTAGAGGAAGAAGGTGGAGAGGGGGAGGGAAGGAGTTTAGAATGTGCGTGAAGTTCAAAGAATGCCTGAACATAGAGAACTTCTCCCCATTTGCCGTTCTGATAGCAGTAATTATCCAAATCATGAAGTGTATCAAAATGAAAGGTGCCTGCCTAAGGCCAACACTCAGCATTATCAAGAGGATAATTGGGTCAAGCAGTTTGGCTTAGATAAACGAGGTGCTTGGGCTTGATGGAGGTTGCACAGGAGGCAACCAAGAGGTGTGGTTTTGTCAGGGGTAAATTGAGTATTCCCCATAATGATTGATGAGGAGGCGAGCCAGGGTGAAGGGAAGGCCACTATGCAAAGGAAAGTCATCACCCACAATGAAAAGTGGCCAAATCTGAAACAGACAAGCAAGTCCCAGCAATGAGTCCTGTGGTTGTCACCAAAGGAGTCAGGGGGGAAGTCCCAGAGACTGGAGAATGAGTGGGGGTGTCCTGGCATGGGCCCATGGCTTTAGGGACAGGCACCCCATGCAAGAGAGAGACTCACCTTCATGAAGAGATAAATGAAGGCCAGTGGTGGATGAAGACTAGGGAAGGCAAATGGCTGCATCCAGGGGAGAAAGTGAAAGAAGAGAAGAAGAAAAGGGGAGAGTGAGCAGTTCATAGAACAGGGTGGGATCAACCAGGGCAGGAGTCCAGAAGCAACGTGGCCCTGAACGCTCTGGTCATGGCACCAACTGATTGAGTTTTTGGGGGCTCAACCATGGGCATGGAAAATAAGAGAAACAAAGGAAAGGAGAGTTTAATATGGGCACGGAGAGAGTCACCACAAGGAAAGGTGCTGTGCTGGCTCTCTGAGGGGGACAGGAAATGAGCAGGCTTATATACATCATGGTGGGGGTGTGATCAAAGGAGTTTGCTGGCTTGGTGTGGCATTAGGGGATTGGGTAATCTTTGCACACTTAGGCACGGGCTAGGCATTGTAGGATGAAGGAATTACAGGGTCTGCTGGGATGAA
>RJWT010023711.1:0-16711 GCA_004365215.1 Cuniculus paca | reverse complement strand
TTGAGGTTTGGATGTAAAATACCCCCTCAAAAGTCTAATATCCAGTGGCAGGGCCTGGAAAGAAGGGGTGGGTTACTGGGCACATGACTTGGAAATACATTATTGTCCCTGGTTCTTTTCTTCTTTCTCTCTCTGCATCTTCACTGCCATGAGGAGAACAACTTTCTTCCACCATGCCATTTTTGCCTTGGAACTGCATGACCGTGGACTGAACTACCCAAAGTAGGAGCCAAAGTAAACATCTTCTCCCTTAAATTGTGGATATTGGGTGTTTTGTCCCAGTGATGGGAAAGCTCACTAATACAAAAATTGGTACTAGAATTGGAGGTGTTGCTATGACTGCACCTGACCTTGTGGTCTGAAGCCCCAGGAATTAGTTTGCAGGATGAATTGGGAAAAGTTTAGACATATGAGCTATAGAAACCCTAGAATGTTGCAAACATTACTTCATGTGTGATACTGATCAGAGCTCAGAAGACCAGAATGCTAACAAGATTGTGGGCAGTCATGGCCAGCCTCAGGAGGTTTCGGTTGGGATCAAGAGCTTCATTGGTAGTTGAACGAGAGGTCATGTTACCTGTTATGCCTTGGTAGAAAATTTGTCTAAATTTTGCACATGTCTTAAAACTGCAAGAGACTGAGGTTAAGGATAGTGAAGTAATTAATTTCTCAGAAAAAAATCTCAAGGAAGCCGAGTCTTTAGACTATGTCATGAATACCACTGTCTGCCTTTGGCCAGATCTACAGAGAGAATTAGGGACAGACAGAAGTACCAAATGATTTGTAAGGTTTGCAGTTTTTGTACAAAAGAAGCCTCCTGTAAAGTTGAAGCAAAGAAGATTACTGATGAATAAATAGCACTAAGAACAAGCCAAGTACTTTACATGAGTACAATAGGAAAGATGAATTGAAGGCATCTCAGGAATCAGCAATATTCACCCATCACAAGTTCAACTGTGCAAATGTGTAAACCTTTCATTTGAGAAGAAAGGCCCCGTATCCCAGGCTGAAGAAAGACCACTTTAGTAATTGGTTCCCTGGGATACATTTCACCCTGTTCAGCAATCCAAGCACTCAAGGGAGTCCTATCTACTGCTGGAACTGGCATGAAGCTTTGGTGTCATCCAAGTGGAGCTGATTTTACAGGCATGCAGAATGTAAGAGTTATGGGGTCAGACAACTTCTACCCCAACTTCCAAAGAAGGTCTAGAGGGTCAGTCATTGTGTCCTGAAAGGGCACAACTTCAGCTATGAGAGTGAAGATGAAGACACAGTGAATTTCCACTGGGGGAAGTTGGAGGAGCCAAGAATATGAAATGTTTACTGAAGAAAACCACATGCAGCAGGTGCAGTCAGCCCAAGAAAGAGGCCATCTAACCTGCAATCTGCAAGTCATAGAGAGGAAGTGGCCCACATCCTTTGGAATACCCATTTTACTATAATTTACCCCAGATGCTGGACATGGAGATGCAGGATTTAATGTTTGCCCTGCTGGTTTTTGGTCTTGCTTTGGTCCTATTCATTTTTATCTCCCATCCCTCCTTTTTGTTATGGGAAGGTTTACCCTGTGCCATTGTGCACTGAAAGTATTCAACTTTCTCTTTTATTTTTATAAAGGCTTGCAGCTAAGAGATCACCTTGAGTGTCAGAGGAAACTTGCACTTGGATTTTTCAGCAATGCTGGAACTGTTAAGGTTTTGGTGGCTCTTGGTTAATGACTACAGGCATTTCATATAATGAGACAGAAAATGTGCCTTTAGAGGGTCATAATATTGTGGTTTGGATCTGAAACATTTCTCAAAGGTCTCACATTAAGGGCAGAGAGCATTGGTCAGAAGGAGCAGGTCACTGGGTACAAGACTTGGACGAGGGTATTCTCATTCATGGCTCCTTTCTTCTCACATTTCCTGGTTGCCATAGGGTGAGCACTTTTCCTCCACATGCACTTTTGCCATCCCATTTGTGACTTAGAGTCAGCTAATCGTGAAACTACTGAAACTGTGAGCCAAAATAAACATTTAAACTGTAGGTACTGATTATTTTGTCCAAGCAAAAAGAAAAATGACTAACATATACTCTTTGTCTTTTCTTTCACACATTACAGTGTTTGGAAAGAAGTCACTATGCCCAGTCCATGATTAAGGCAAGGGGCATTATGTTTCCCTTCCTTGAAAGCACAATTAATATGTGTAACATGAATGCAGTTTGACACACACAGTTTGCAGGTCTTGGATATACAAGTGGAAATTTACTGTGGATGTTGAAAATGCAAAATTGTAATTTCATTAAAAAAAACCAAGGTGTGGGAGAGAGAGAGAGGTTAGTATCATAGAGGAATAATATTCAGCTAGTATCTAAAAGGTTGGACCTGAGAGAGAGGGGAGAAGCAATTCGTGCAGTAGTGCAAGAAGTGGTCATGAACAGGCTCCAAAAAGTAGATGAAAATCAGTTTCAGAAGTGGAGGCAATCAATTATGTTAAATGCCATAATAAAATAAATATACACAAAACAACAATAAGATTAAAGAAATGAATTTGATAACAAAAATACTACTTGTTACTTTAACTGTCTGGCCCTGTCAGTTAATAGAAACTGGAATGTACTGTTTTGAATTTTATGGCATTATCAACTATTAGAAGTTCCCACAGTTGACATGCCTATCATCCTGATGGACTCTAGTCGTGTGTTATCCCAATTTTCAATGGCTTACTTGTTACTTTTGTTAAAATTTTGCATTCCGCAATGTTCAAAAGGATAAAGAGGTTCTTACTGTGGGAAAATGGTGGCATGTTTTTATATTAAAGATGGGTACTTACCAGAGACCTGGCCTAGATCCCCAACTGTCTGTATGAGAGGTAGAGTAAAAGGATGAAATAAGAAACAGAGACAAATTTTGTAATGCATGATGAGGGTCTGGGAGGTCACTGCCTCAGGATGGGCAGAGACCAAAATACTCCAAACCAGACACTATTTATTGGGTGTATACAATGTAGAAGGGCTGGCAGAAGATTCAAGGTTGAAGGAAGATTCAGAGGTTGATGACTCAGCAGGCAATGGATAATCCTGGAATGACTCAAGAGGGTGGAGATGATCTTATGCTAAGAAGGATCTTGCCCTGGAGTGTTCTTTTAAATCTTAGTAGTTTTAGTTTAGTCTTAGAGTGTGGGAAAGGATGGCCCATCCTAAAAGAGTTAGTGAGAAGTCTCAGAAAGTTGATACTGCTGGGGCCTTAGCTCAGTGGCAGAAGAGTCTGCCTGGCAGGCGCAAGGTCATGAGTTCAATCCCCGGTGCAAAAAGAAAAAAAAAGTTGATACTGTAATCCCAAGCCTCCATTTATCCCTTAGAGAAGTATGCAAAATTAGCCATTGTGAATTTGTGGTCCCCAACAGGTAGTTTTATGTAAGACTATATTTTGAGTGAACTTCACTCAAGTTCAGACACATAAAAAAGAGAAAAGTGTAGAAGTACACTTGGCAGCATACATGGATAAAGTTGTCTTTGGGACCTCTGCACAAAATGCCATGTGCACAAGTAAAGCAAAGATGCAATGGAAATAGTAGTGGAATTACAAAGCACTATAGTCTACCCTAGCTGCATTTATCCTCAAGGGACACAGTATCAGTGGATGCCTACATGGCTACTCATCTACATTTGTTTGTATTGTTTTCCTCATCCATAAAGCAGCAGCCTGGGCCAGATAGGCCTTACATATCTATTCATCAGAGTGCATGATACGATGTGTGCATGATTTTGGTGTTGAATAAATCTGAAAATTTTCTATTCAGTGTATCATTGAACATTTCTTGCCAGATATTTTTGACAGGAGAAAAACACATTTATACTTACATGAAATTCATTTCTTTATAAGATCAATATTATAAACCTCAAACCTCTGAAAAGTTTTACAGATAGAGATACATTGGAATAATAGTCTTTTCAGACACAATAGAAGCTATCAATTTTAAACTGAATATTTGTGATCCCGCACAAATCAAAACCAAAGGAAATTAAGTTGTGTATGGCCTCCTTTTCAAACTCTTGCCTTTGGAATGATACTTGGTACATAAAAGGAAAAATATTCCTAAATATAAAAACTATTACTGGGAAGACTAATTCAGGGCACTAAGTTTAAATTTGTAATAAGACATATCTGTGGAATTCTGATAGAGATAATAATAATAAACATAAATCATGCAACCCTGTCTTCAGCTCGTGGTAAACACTTGAAATTTTCAACATAAAATAAGATCTGGCTTTTGTTGTCCATTGAATAAATTAGCTATGTGTAGTAAAAATGTCTGTTTCCCTGAAGTAATGTTAAAGCACTAACAGTTTCTTTTTCAATCTGTGAGTTTCTCAGGATAATTATGTAAAAATATTTTGTATTTTGAATCAAATTTTAAATTTACTACTGAATATAATATTTGTAGAGAACATGAGTCTTGAAAATGAACTTCTTATTAACAGAAATTGAACTGTGGAAAGACAATTCCTTCAGTTTTAACAACCCCAATTCTGGGACATTACTCTGTCTGTGCTGGATGAAATCTGGTTTCCACTCCATTTGTAGCAACTTAGAAAGAAATAAGTCCAGTTGTAATACTTTATCACACTGCAATATAGGGTTCTGGGATCTGTATCCTGTAGACTAGATACAGTTTCCCTTAGGAAAATATATCATGTCTTTACCTACAACCTACTCCATTTATATTCAAGAATCAAACATTATCTTAATGTTCCAAGCATAAGGGTGAAATCAATTCTAAAGCCCAGATTTCAGATGTGGTGCTATGGGGTAATAGGGAGAAAGTAGTAAATAGAGGTTGTACTTAAACGTTCTCCAAATTCTTCATTATGGACACCAAAGTCACACCAAATGCAATCAGTGCATTGGAAACAGAGCTTCCAGACAAATCTGGCTGGCCTTTCTTTCAAGCAGGTGGCCCCAAACCCCTCCTACACAACAAATCTTAAGATGACACTGCTGAGTCTTATTTGAGTACTTCCTATACCTAGTAAGAATTCTATTTATGTTAAAGTTTTATTTAGAGGCTTTGAGAATATAGATTCCTACAACATATGTTTATTTCATTTTTTTAGAAAACAAATACACATAAAGAAAGATCGCACTGAGGCTTTTATAAGTAAATGGACACAAGATGAGACCATACTAATAAGTGAAATAAATCAAACTCACATGTGTAAATACTGTATTGTTTCCCTAGTGCAAGAAACTGAAAGAGCAAATACAATCCAAAATCTACAATAAATATTGTGTAAGGGTAAGAAACTGCTCAAAGAGGAAAAGTACCTGGGATAAGGGAAAGGAGGAAAAAAGGAAAGGAAAAGGAAAAAGACATAAATCTGAATATATATAGATAAGATAGCTAAGATGACTATACTACTAATTCCATTAGGTCTTGGAAAAGAACAGTTAATACTCATATGATTAGATCAATTTTACACATTTATATCTGGTAATCGAAGCAACCCTTTTGAATGTAACAATATGCAATATTACAATCATTGTTAAATTCCTATCATCTTGTTTTGAAAGCCTAAACTATCATTGTTTTGGGTTTGTTGCTGTTGTTGTTTGTCTCTTTCGCTTTTTGTTCTTCTTTTCTGTGTCCTTTTTCCTCATAAATTAACAACAACAACAAAAAAAAGAAAACAAATATACAAGGGTTATTGCACAGTTATTATTTTTTCACTCATAGATTTGAGCTCTTAAAATTTAGAAACAGCAATTTCTTTTGCTGCCTTTGTGATTTATACTTACAGATTATTCTAACCCTTTGCATTCTATGATGAGTGCAATGTTTTTCTACATTGTGAAATCTCAAGAACTCTTACCTAGAATTACAAGACTACTCATCCTAATGGAAGTGTAGCCTCCTAGTTTTGTAGAAAAACAAGTTGTTCACACCACTCTGAGCTATTCAATAGCCATTCTACACTAATATATACTCCCGGCTGTAGAAACCTCTGCAGGTTGACAGCAATAAATGTATCTCAAGAATAATATGCAGACTTTTAACTTTTCTCTTTGCCTGACAAATGCACTATTCTACCAAAATGAGTTAGCAAATACATGAAGGAATGACTGAATGAATGCAACATTAAAAGCATAATTATATGTTATACTGAATACTCCACAAAGTAACAGAGGGAGGCATTTTATATACAATATTTCTGATACTCTAAATAACTCTTTATTATTATTCTAAGTTACTCTTTGGACAAATCAATTGATTCTGTAGTTTGGAACATTCTGCATATAACTTTTGACAGGTCGATCAAACTCAAGTGCGATTTAGACCACATACTCTAAAGAATTCATAATGAAAATCTCTCAAGATTACCAGTATGACATGGCAATGAACTCTCCAGGCTAAAATCTTTATTATAGAATTTCATGACATGGGTTCAGAAACCTTCTTCTCTAATGGGCCAGAAAAGCATTATTTTGGGTCTAATAGACCATGCACTGTCATCACAACTGGTCAACTACTCACACTGCAATATGGAAACAGCTGCAGACAATACATTAATGAGTGTACATGGCTGTTTTCCAATAGCACTTCATTGACAAATCCTGGAAGTGCGTCATATTTGGCTCACAGAGCATAGTTTGCTGTCCCCATTCCTATGATATAAAGTCCTTCAGTTATCTTGGCAGGGCAGCATTCTTTAGAAATGTGACAAAATCAGTGATAATTTGTACTAATGAAAGGATGCCTTTTTCCTTGGTAAATATGTTATAACTTAATTGTTGTTCTTAAATATATTGTTATATATTTTAAATTATCTGTTTCTTAATTTATATAATGAAAACAAATTCTACTTGAATAGGTAGTAAAGGGGCAGAAAAGAACTATTAAAAAAATATATGTTGCTATGTTTTAGATATAACCCCCCCCCAAAAACATTTCATGTACTTGGAAATGGGGTTTCACAAAGCAATTGAGCATGGAGGCACCATACTCATCAATGGATTAGTCAGTTGGTGAATTTATAGCTGAGTGTGATGTTAGATGATAAGACCCATTTGGAAGAAGTGGGTTACTGAGAGCACTCCTTACAGGCTGTATCTCTTTCTGGTTCTTCTTCACTCACTGCTTTTTGACTGCCATGTGTTGAGCAGATTTTCTTTTCCATTCCTTTCCACAGTGAAGGATAGTGATGGACTGAACCTTCTGTGACTATCTATGGCATTGCTGCCCTGAACATCTGATCCTGTCTGAACCTTCTGAAACCATAAGCCAGGAGAGGCTCTCCTCCTCTAAGTTATGGATGTCAGTATTTTGTTCTAGCCACAGAAAAGCTCAGTCATATGTATGCTCTGTAGCAAGTTTTTAAATTACTCTAAAATATAAAACCAGAGGATCCATCCTTTTATCAAAAATGTCATTAAAACAAACATGTTTAAGTATGCAGTAGGTCAAAAAATGAGGTCAATATTTTGATGATAGTCATTCTTTCAAGGGTAAGATGATATTTCAGTGTAGTTATAATTTACATTTCTCTAATGGTCAGCAATGATAAGCCTCTCTATCTTCTATTGATTGATCACCTGTATTTCTGAAAAGTGTCTATTCACTTCAGGTGCCCATTTTTTTATTGGGTCTTTTATTTGTAAGAGTCTAGATTTTTGAGTTCTTTACATAATTGTTAATTTTACATCTGAGGAATAGCTGCCAAAATTTTTTCTCATCATGTGTATTGTGTTTTCTCTCCATTGGTGGTTTCCTTTGCTGTGCAGGGGCTTTTTAATTTGTTTCTTTTGCTGGGTGTAAGATTTTTAATTTGATATGCTAATCTGTTTCATTTATAGTACTAGTTTACCTTAGTTCATTGCAAAGAAAGTTTTGTGTTATTATCTGTCCATTTCATCTTTTTAAGAATATTTTGGTCTAGGCCTTGTACTCTGAACAGCTACTTTGAAAATAATGATGCACAGTGTACAGTATTATTAGCTCTCATTATTTTGCTATGAAACTTTGTCATATTTTTTTCATAAAATAAAATAACAAAATGAGTTCAAATGTGGGAGACCAGATAGAAAGATTGAGGCCTACTTGGCCTCTTCTGTGAATGCTAAGGAGAAAGGCAGCATGTAAGCATGCTGACACACTGCAGATAAAAAGTTATTGCAGCTGAGAGCCTGTTGTTTACCTGGGCATGTGCCATAGATGGTGGGAGGCAGATGAATCCTGTGTTACTCTAATTGCTTGTATTCATGCCTGAGTGAATAAAGGCAGAGTGCACTAGTCATGTGGGGCTCTTTGAGGAGACAAGAGCTCCCTGGTCCCCAGATTTTAACCTAATTCTGGGTCTTTGTTTTTCATCCTTGTCCTCCTTCAGTCAGGTACAAACTCATAGCCTGGCTCCTACAAGTGGTGCCCAAACAGGGACACTGACCAAGGAAGTTCAACCAGGGGAAAAATGTAGTGAGTCAGCAGTGTGGACTTCTGCTTCCGCAGTGGAGCAGTACTGACTGGCAAAACAAAAATGGCAAAAGGGAAAATGGAACTTGAGTGCGTGCACAGAATTACAGCCAGGGTAATGGGCAGCATTATATCTCCTTATTGGAAATTCTGTTGCACCAGTCTGGCACTCAAGTTAGCATGCAGTTGATTTCTTATATTCTTGGTGGCCTCAGGTGGAAAAGTTTGATGTAGAGAGTTGGGATAAAGTGAGAGAGAGTTTAGAGTGTGCTTTTACTCAGGGCTCTGTTACATCCCCTGAAACTTTCTCCAAATGGAACTTGGTCCATGCAGTTCTTTACTGTGGGAGAACATCCCACATATAGTGCACTCTTGAGACAGGACAGATATGAGGATGAAGAGCCCTGGTTCCCTTCTCTTCTCTCTTCCATCTGTGGTCGAGATACAAGTAGTGTCTCCTTATCAAAAATTGGTTAGACAGGCTGTGCTTCACGGAGAGCCTTACAGGACATGTGCATTTCTAGTTAATATTCATCCTGACCCTAACAATCCACAGCAAAAGGTTCATAAACACAATCCTTTGGAGTATAAATTGCTCAAAGAATTAAAATCCAGTGTCATGAACAGTGGAGTTCAAGTACCTTTCACACTGGGCATGTTGGAGTCTGACTAGGAGTTTTGCACTTACCTCCTTTAGACTTTAAGCATTTAGCTAAGGCAATATTTAACTTTCTATGTTAATTTTCAAGAGTTAGCAGCTGAGCAAGCTTGACAGAATCTGGCAGCAGGACACCAGGAGATTACAGAAGAAATGCTGTTGGGTATAGGTCCTTACTCAGATCTAATCTCACTTAACCTTTTCAGACCAGGCTTATCAGCAAATGGCTTTCATAATGAAATGAGCCTGGAGATTGTTTCTGAGGTTAGTATTCCCATTCAGTCCTTTTTACACATTCTTCAAGACTCCCATGAGCCTTATGCCCAGTTCTTAGCCAGGTTGTAGGAAGCTGCCCAATGGCAGATACTGCCTGCCCAAGAAGCAGAGATTATTGTGTTGCAGTTGGCTTTTGAGAATGCTAAGTACTGTAAACAAGTGTTAGGGGCCATCTGAGTGGTTAAAAATCTTGGAAACTATTTGGAAGTATGCCAAGATGTGGGTACCAAAGATCATAAATCCTCTGTGTTTGACCAAGCTATCTTTGGTTTAATTTTAAAAAATCAGGCTTTCTAAAAGCTATGTTGTTTTAAACATGACAAAGCAGGACCTGTCCATAAACTGTGTGCTCAACTCTAGGCAAGAAAGGGCACAATTGCTCCTTTCCTGGAGGGGAAAGTGCCAACCACTTGACTTGAATGTCACAAATGAAATCATTAGGTTAATCAATTTCTTTCTAAATTTCAATGATTGGCACCCTGCCTAGTGGGAAATGGGATGCAATCCTGGCCCCAGGCCCAAAAAATAATGAGGGGATTCTCAGTATGGGCTTATAGCCCGAATCCTCAGTGGGTCTCTGAAGAACTGCTGAGTCCTTTATCACCAGAACCTCTGGAAGCATGGGATTAGACCGTCCCACTGCTGAGGAGGTGACTTTGATTGGCAGAGATGACCCTGTTAAAATGCCCATGGGAATCTAGCGACCTTTTCCTTTAGGAACTGTGGATCTAGTCCTGGGAAAAAGTAGTTTAAACCTGTAGGGTATTGAAGTACATCCCCTCAGATTATTGATTCAAAGTATTTGGGGGAAATTCAGGTTGTGGTTCAGTCACATGATGTTTGGGTCTCTATAGCAGATGATTATACTGACACTTTTACCAGCTGTCAGAACCACGGTTATTAGTTGAGAAGTTAAGGATTGAGCAGCACCCCCCATAAGGAAGTGGTTTTCACTCAAGACATCACAAATCACTGGCCCATGTATACCCTTAAGGTTAAAGGAAAATAGTTTTGAGAGCTCATGGACACAGGTGCAGAAGTTTCAGGGATGGCTTCATCCCAGTGGCCACCTGCCTGGCCCACCTGAGCAGCAGCCACCATCTTGATGGGGCTCAGGTCACCCAGACAGTTTATGAAGAATGCTGTATTATCTCTGCCTTATATAGAAGCTGATAACTGTATAGAACCTGATAACAGCCATCTATTGCAGGGACCCAGTCAGTTTGTGGGGTAGGGGTCAACTGAATGAGTGGTAAATTCCAATTACTAATAAGATAATTCCACCTGTTGCTAGAAAGATGCCTGAACCTATGGAAGTTTATCAGAAGAATGAAAGTGATGGTCCTGGCTATGAGACTTATTTTTTATTTGTTTATTTTTAAAAATGCAAAACAGAAAAAAGGATAGAAACAATACAGAATTTCAAAAAAAATAGTAGGAAATTAGCACTAATATATTGCACATTTTTGTCTTAGAAGTAGTTGTTCAGGGTACAAGATTTAGGCATGAAAAAATGATCAAACAACCAAACAGTGAAAGCACAAACTTTTCAATGAACTAACAGAGATTAGTAGTATAGCTATCTATCATATATATCTATATATATATCTATATATATATATCTATATACATATAATCTTTACCCTTCTTCCTTCTATGAGACAAATTTTTAGTGGGAGTCGTGTGGCTTCCCTCCACTCAAAAATTGCCCTCTTGTTGAAATGGAAAATCGATGTACCTGTTCTGGTGGATTAATGGGTCCTGCCAATGAAGAAGCTCGTTTGCTTCCAAGTGTTAGTGGAAGAACAGTTGGAAGTAAGACATGTCATACTTTCCACTAGCCCTTAGAATACTCCTGTTTTTGTTAAATAAATCAGGAAGTGGTGGCTGCTTCAGGATTTAAGAGCTCTTAATGCATGCATTTATACTATGGGCACTTTACAGTCCAGACTCCCCTCTCCTACTGCAATCCCATAGGACTGGCCTATGTTAATCATTGATCTTAAGGATTGCTTTTTTACTATCCCTTTAGGACCAATCCAAAGCATTGCTTTTTTACCATTCCCACAGGACCAATCTCATTTTTCTTTCTCTATTCCTGTCATTAAATTTGTTGAGCCTATGCATCTATATCAATGAACAGTTTTGCCATAGGCAATGGTGAACAGCCCCAACCTGTATCAGTATTTCATTGGTTAGGCTTTAAATTGTACTAGGAAAAAATTCCCTCAAGTCTATATAATACATTACATGGATGATATATTGCTGACTTTTGATTCTCAGCAACAGTTCATCCTTCATTCTGCAGACACAAAGCGGGCTTTGATACAACATGGATTATGCATAGCCCCAGAGAAATTCAAACTATCTCCCCCTGTAGTTATTTGGGGATTTTGGTATTATGAGATCAGTGTGAGTCCAGAAATTAACATTAAGAAGAAATTTGTTACAAACATTAAATAATTCTGGTACTTACTAGGGGATATTAATTGGATTCACCCAAAATTAGGAATATGAGCAAAGCAATCTATATAAAACATTGCAAGGATATCCAGATATGAATTCTCTTCATACCATCATGAGGCCCTTAAGAGTTCCAGACACTTGAAACTGCTTTGGCAAATAGGTGTTTTGAATTAGTATGATGGTACCTTTTATGCTAATCATGCTGTCTACTCCTCGCTCTCTTATTGAACTTTTTGGTCAAATAGTGAATAATAAATGTCAACCTATTGGATGACTTTGTCTTCCTAACCAGCTTATCAAAAATCTACAGATGCATACAGACCAAATAGATAAGCTAATTCCATAAACACTCCACTGCAGCATACAGCTTTTAGGATTTGATCCTGTTCTTATTGTGCTTCCTATTAATCTTGCATGGCATTCTATTTGTTGCAAAGTTCCTTAGTTTGGCAGATAATCTTGCAGATTGTATTGGATTGGTGGAAATTATGATCCTTCTGATAAGTTTGTACAGTTATGATGTCATTATTCATTTATTTTACCCCTAAGTAGACAATTTCAGTTGTGAATGATTCTATTTATTTTATGGATGGATTTTCTTGTGGTTATGCTGCTTATTGGATTTTGCAAAATCACCAGAAAAGTGCTACTGCTGCACTTTTGGCTCAAAGATTGGGGTTTGCTGCTATAGTTATCATATTAGAATGTACTCTGATAGAACCTGTTAACATTTTATATGATTCTGCCTATGTAGTTAATATTACTAATCTTTTGGAGATAGCTTCTATAAAAAGTACTCTAGATCCCCCTTTGTTCAATCTGTTTTTGAGACTGCAGGCAGCCATTTGGAGTAGGACTGCCTCTTTTTATATAGGTCATGTATGTTCACAGTGTGGCCTTCCTAGACCAGTGGCAGAAGGAAATTGTCATGCCAATAGACTCATCGCCTAGATTTTTCGGTAAGCAAACCTTTCTCATACTTACTTCCATCAAAATACTCAAGCCCCTATATCTACTTTTAAACTTTACAGATCACAGGCATGGTACATTGTACAATCTTGTCCATCATTACAGACTTTACCTACATCAATTCCATCAGAAGGCTGTCATCTTTGAGGCCTTCAGGCAAATGAGTTATGGCAAATGGCTGTAACACATATATCTCAACTTGGCAGACTTCAGTATGTGCATGTTAGTATAGATAGTTACTCTCATTTTATGCATGCTACCTGCCATGCTGGTGAAACTGCGGAGCATATACAGCAACATTGTCTCTCGGCATTTGCAAAGATGAGAGTTCCTAAGAGAATAAAAATAGATAATGGCCCTGCCTATACAAGCAGGAGCTTTCAGAGGTTTTTGAAGCAATGGAATGTTAGCCATTCCACTGGAATTCCTTATAATCCACAAGGACAAGCTATTGTTGAGTGTACATATTTAACATTAAAACAGCAGTTACAAAAAGAAAAATAGGAAATAATAGGTCATAAGTCAAAGTTTGCCTTGATTTTGCAATGTTTATACTTAATATTTTAAATCCTGCTGTTACTATAGATAGCACTCCAGCAAAATTATATTGGTCAAAAGTAAAAGAGCATAGAAAAAGGGAGAAAGCACAAGTGTCGTGGCAGTCTCTGAGATGGAAAAAATGGAAGGGGACTCTACCCTGTTGGCACGAGGGTGGGAATTTGCCTGTGTCATCGCAGGAAATGGACAGACAGTGTAACTTCTAGGAACATACAACCATGGAGAAGTCATCCCCATGACACACCAGAGAAGGAAGTTGACTCTGCTCTCCTCACCAGTGAAAACCTTCCCTCAGACAACTGAAGAAAACTCAGGAGGCAGAAGGACATACTTATCATCAGCACCTACTGGAGATGAGAATGCCTTGTGTTTATTGAGGGCCCATTAAATAAACCCTCTGGAGGATATCTCTGATGGGTCATCACTACTACACCCCTCTTCAGTGAAAGTACCTAGAGTGGTCTGTGCTCTGCTTATCTCCTCATGGCAGTTAGGGGTACTTCTTCAGAGGAGGGGACAGTTAATTTAGTCATAACATAAGCAGTCAGGGTGAGACCTTGGAAAAGAGGAGGTACAGATGTATTACAAATAGGTGGAGGTACAGTCCTTAAAGGTTAGACCTCAAGACAAAAGATACAAAAAATAGCAGTGATTGATATTCAACTGTTGTTAATGTAACACAAACAGGGAGTGAGGTGGAAGACTAGATAGGAAGATAGTTCTAATTGTCCTCATCTGTGAATGCTAAGGAGCAGACAGCATGTAAGCATGCTGACACCTGCAGGGGAAAAGTTAATGCAGCTGAGATCCTGTTGTTTACCTGGACATGTGCCATAGATGGCGGGAAGCAGATGAATCTTGTGTTACTCTAATTGCTTGTATCCATGCCTGAGTGAATAAAGTCAAGGTATGCTACTCACTCAGCACTCCTTGTCAAAAGGAGACAAGAGCTCCCTGGCCCCCAGATTTTAACTTAATTTGGTGTCTCTTTGTTTTTCATCCTTGTCCTCCTTCAGTCAGGTACAAGCTTGTACACTGGCTCCAACATTCTAAAGTGAGAAAGATTGAACTAGATATCATATAGAATGAGGGTAAGTGAGAGATTATTTTGAATAGAATCCCAGTATGTGCAAGAGCCTTTAGGCAGGAGAGAAAAATGACTTTTGGGAAACTGAAAGAAACCTAGAGGGGCCGAAGCATAGACAGCAAGAGAGAGAATGACATAAGACCAGTTAAAATGTGAATATGGACCACATGACAGAGCACCTTAAAGGACAAGTGAAAGATTTATGCAGAGGGTATTGCAATCATATTGAGGTAATTTTAAATAATAGAGAAGAATCATATGTGGACTTAAAAAGTGACTCTGATTCTTGTAAAAAAAAAAGACTAGGTTGGCAAGGGAAGTGGAGGATACATGCAGAATAGTTGAATGTTGCTGAATTGTCCAGTTAAGAGTGGACTTCTGTGGTGGTATGGTGATTAAAGAAGAAATCACACACAGTTTAGATATTAGGAGTCCAAATATACTGAGTTTAATAGGTTGGGTATTGGGTAAGGGAGAATATGTACCAAATATGATCCCCAGATTAGATAATGTAAATAACTGGGAAGGTGCTGTGGCTGTTCACTTGAGACACTCATTGGTAGAAAGTCAGGTGGTGGAAGAGTGTGAGCAAATGTTTGTTTGGGGGCATTTTGAATTTGCATCCTTCTACAGCCATTCTGTTAGAAATGCCAAGGAAATTCGGAAATGGTGGAGAGTGAGGGTTGAGTAATAAAACCACAAGTCATCAGCAGGTAGACGATTCACCGAAGCCTGGCTGCAGATGAAACAGAGGAGAAAGCAAGTCAGAGAGAAAGTACAGATTAGTCATGTGAGGGACCCAGTTGTAATGGCCTGGTGTTATTTGAATCCTGCTGAATGTCACTGGCAGGGAGTTCCAGAAAATCTAAACAATTTACTTAGTATGTGTTGAATACTAACTGCATGTCATCTCTTCCCCAATTTTAAACAACACAGAGAAATATCTACCACTCGGGGGCGGGGAAGGCTATGAAGTACAGGCTTAGACCTGAAACTCAGTACTAGGCCCACCATGGTAAAATCCATTGCTGAGCAGAGTCCAAAACCTGAAGGCTGGACTGAGATGATGGAACTGCATTCACCAGGTGGCTACCTCCTTCTGTCACTCCTTTTCCAATCTCAGGCAGCAGAAGGAGAAGCAAGATTCCTCCTGATGGGAAGCAGGAAGTTAGCACAGATTTTTGCTTGGATCTCAGAGCCAGGTTAACCGTAGATGCAGTACTAGGCAGAAACCAATGACTTGCAGATGGAGTTTGTAGACAAGCCTTCATATCTGCCTCTACATCAGGTGGCAAACTGTGTGGGAGGAACTTGACTTTCAGCCTGCATCATTGCTAGCTTTGGAATGGGCCTGGATTACCCCCAAGCACAACAGTGACAGAAAGCTAGATAATAGGCCAATACTAATCCAAGCTTAGGCAGCACACTTGGGAACAAGAATCAGAGATTCTATGAATATATATGATTAACCCCTACTATAGGATATCTCAGTAGAAAGGCCCATTTATGTTGGGAACAAAAATCACTCCTATTCTCATTGGCCTAACTCCACTAAATATTTGGGATGGACACCCCTTGAACTATGTATACACACAGTAACTTTACAGGCTAATGACTGGTTTGCGACGGACTGGTTCACTCGCCCTGGAATTAGATGGGAAGCCCCCAGTGGCACTATTGGTCTTGTGGGACCAATTTGTGGCCCTGGCTACCCGCTGGATGGATAGGAAGATGCACATTAGGGTTGACCTGGTTACAAGGCAGGAGTGTCAAAAGTATCAACAAACCTGCAAACCTACCCCACCTACAACATGGATGGTCCAGAAGCGTGTTTCACTGGTATGATCATTTGGCCTCTATCTTTATCTCTTCCCTAGGATTAGAAGATGTCATGCAACACACTGAGGCCTTAACTAACTATACTCAGCGAGCCCTAAATGACACTGCTGTTGGTTTCTCTCCTAAATGAAGAAGTAAAATTAAGGAGACAGGCTGTCCTCCAAAATAGGATGGTACTGGATGTTCTAACAGCAGCACAGGAGGTACTTGTGCAATTGTAAAAGCTGAATGCTGTGTGTACATTCCTGATCCTTCTGCTAATATCTCAATAGCTGTTCAAGATATTAGATGACAAATTAATGACATGTCAGATTCTAAAATTCCCTGGTCCCTATCCTTTTCCTCTTTATGGAAGCAATTACCAGCTCCTCTTGGTGGAAATCTTTTTTAACTATACTCATAATTATT
>RJWT010023710.1:0-16725 GCA_004365215.1 Cuniculus paca | reverse complement strand
TTCTGATTCACTAATCTGTTTTTTTTGTTTTTGTTTTTGTTTTTTTGTCAATACCATGCTGATTTTCTCACAGTATCTTTGTAGTATAATTTCAGGTCTGGAGTTGCAATGCCCTCTGATTTGCCTTTGTTGCCCAGAATTGCTTTTGCTATTCTAGGTCTTTTCTGATTCCAAATGAATTTTAGGAATGTTTTCTCTAGATCTGTGAGGTATGCTAATGGTATTTTGATTGGAATTGCGTTAAATCTGTTCAGAAGTTTTGGGAGTATGGCCATTTTCACTATGTTGATTCTTCCTATCCAAGAGCAAGAGGCGTCTTTCCATTTTCAGATATCCTGTTTGATCTCGTTTTTTAGGGTACTATAATTTTCACTGTACAGATCTTTTACACCCTGTGTTAGATTGATTCCTAAGTACTTCAATTTTTTAGATACTATTGTGAAGCGTGTGCTTTCTGTAATTTCTCTCTGTGAGTTTATTGCTCACGTACAGGAATGTTATTGATTTTTGAGCGTTGACTTTGTATCCCGCTACACTTCTGAATTCAGATATTAAATCTACAAGTTTTATGGTGGAATTTTTGTGGTCTATGTAGAGCGTCATGTCATCTGCAAACAATGATAATTTAACTTCTTCCTTTCCTCTCTTTATTCCTTTTGTTTTTTCTCTTGTCTCATTGCTCTGGCTAATGTTTCCAGAACTGTACTAAATAGGAGTGGTGATAGTGGACATCCTTGTCTCATCCCTAATTTTAGAGTGAAAGCTTTCAGTTTTTGACCATTTAATATGAGGTTAGCTACTGGTTTATCATAGATGGCTTTTATAAAATTGAGATAAAGACCATCTTTTCCAAATTTCTGAAGATTTTTTTTTTATCATGAATGACTGTAGGACTTTGCCAAGTGCTTTTTCTGCATCTATTGAGATGATCATGTGATTTTTGTCTTTGGTTCTGTTAATACAGTGTATTACATTTATTGATTTGCATATATTGACCCATCCATGCATCCATGGGAAGAATTCTACTTGGTCATGATGTATAATCTTCTTGATGATTTGCTACATTCTGTTTGGCAGTATGCTATTAAGAATTTTTGCATCTGTGTTCATTAGGGAGATTGACCTGTAGCTTTATTTTTTGGTTGAGTTCTTCTTCTGTTTTGGAATCAGGGTAATTCTTGCTTCCAGGAATGATTTTGGAAATACTGCTTCTCTTTCAATTTCTTTAAAAAATTTCAGCATTAGTGGCATTAGTTTCTTCTCAAAATTTCTTGTAGAATTTAACAGTGAATTCATCAGGGCCTGAACTTTTCTTTGCTAGTAAATTTTTAATGACATTTTCAGTTTTATTGGCTGATACTGGATTATTTAGAATTTTTATAACTTCTTGATTTAGTTTTGATAATTCTATTGTGCCTAGAAATCTGTCCATTTCCTGTTTTCCATCTTATTAGAATATGAGTTCTCATAGTAGTTATTGATGATCTCCTGTATTTCTGTGGGATCTGTTGTGATTTCCCCCTTTTCATTCCTAATTTTTTGAATTTGTGTTTTTCTTCCCTATTTTTTATGAAGTTGGATAATTGTTTATCTATTTTATTTAATCTTCTAAGGACCAACTTTTTGGTTTAATGATTCTTTTTTTTTTTTTAGTCTCTATTGAATTAATTTCTGCTCTTTATAATTTCTTCCCTCATATGAGTTTTGTGTTTGATTTTTTCTTCTTTTTCTAGAAGTCTGAGGTTCACATTAGGTTATTTATCTGAGCTCATTCTGTTTTCCTGATATGTGAGCTCATTGCTATAAATTTCTCTCATAGGACTGCTTTCATTCTATCCCATGAGTTTCAGTTTATTGTATCAGTATTGTTGTTTAACTACATATACTGTTTAAATTCATCTTTAATTTCCTCTATGACTCATTGGTTGTCAGAAGGGTGTTGTTTAATTTCCATGTGTTAATGTAGTTTTTGTGATTTCCTTTGTTGTATTTCCAGTTTCACTGCTCTATGATCAGATAGCATGCATGGGATGATTTCAACTTCTCTACATTTACTTATACATGTTTTGTCAGCTAATATATGGTCTATCTTGGAGAATGTCCCATGTGCAGCTGAGACGAATGTGTATTCTGATGTTTTGGTGGAATGCTCTGTAGACATATACCAAGTCCACTTGTTCACAGGCTTGGTTTAATTCTAGTATTTTTTGTTGATATTTTGTCTAGTTGATCTAACTATTTGTGAGAGTAGGGTATTAAGGTCCCCCACTGCAATTGTATTAGTGTTTATTTGTTTTTTCCTGTCTGTTAATATTTGTTTTATGTATTTGGGTGAACTTGTGTTTGGTGCATAAATATTCATGATTGTTACCTCTTCTTCTTGGAATTTCCCCTTAACAAGTATGTAGTGACCTTCTTTGTCTCTTTGGGTGAGTTTTCGCTTAAAGTTTGCATTGTCTGAAAATAGAATAGCTATCCCTTATTTCTGCTTTAATAATACACAAAAGTTGCAATAAATTGTCAGTTAAATTATCCCAAATGTCTACTGCCTTTTGCATTATTTTGTGTTTTCTTAGATTTTAAATACCATGTATAGCATGGGTCAGAGAATTTCTTGACAATAGGATATGGAGTCCCATATTCAAAAAGCACAGAAAGAAATAAGTAATATATTGTGGAAAGTGTGCATCTCCAGCTATTGACGTTAGGAAATATGAGAAAATTTCAAAATATTGTATCCATTAAGATGTGCCTGTATGTATAAATATATTTACATTTTATGTACATTTACATTTTATACACACAGTGTCACTTATGAAACTGCTGAAAATATTTATTCACACCCTTTGAGAAGTAACTAAGTGTTAAAGACACTAGGAAAAAAGAGACATTTTTCCCTTCCTCAAAGAGTTTATAATACACTAGGAGAAAAATTGTTTACAACCGAAAATAAAGATTTTAAGTGTAAGGGAAGAGTTGAGGCAGTGAGACCATTCACAGAGTCCAGTGCAAGGTAAGACTCAAGTAGGCAGAGAAGGGAAACATGGGAAAAGCTGCCAAGAAGCCCGTCACTGATGCCACAGCCAGCTTGCAGGGAATGGCGAGCTGCCCAACGTGACCTGAGAAAGCGGGCAAGTACAGGGCAATGAAAGGGTGTGAACACACAAATGTTCCTGGGTGGATTTTGGCAACGGTGCCAAAGAAATTTGATGGAAGAAGAAGCGTGTTTTTAATGAACAGTGCCAAAGTAGTTGCATTTGTATGGAGGTGGAGGGGAATGGCGAGAATATTGACTTAAACCTCATACTTTGTTAAAAATTAACTAACAGCAGGTAATATGATTAAATAGAAAACCTAGAACTATACAAATTATAGTAAAAAGAAACATAATCAAAAATCCTTGGGTCTCTGCGTTAAGCAGAATTCTTAGATTTGACACTAAGTGCGCAATCCATAAAAGAGAAAATTCATAGGTCAGACTCCATGACAATTAAAATCTTTCACTGTGTGAAAAAGCCTATGAGGAGGATGAAAGAACAAGCTATAGACAGAGAAAATATTTGTAGAACCACATAGCTCACAAAGAATTAGCATAGCATTCAGATTAAATGAACTCTCCAAAGTCAGGAGTAAAAATGCAAATATTTCAGATAGAAATGGTTATAGACATGTCAATATTTTCTCAAAGAAAATGTACAGAAAAATATTCTCAAAGAAGATATAAGCTCATGAATAGAAGTTCTACATCATTAGTCATTAGCTACATTTTAATTAAAACCACATGGAGATACTGTACTGTACCTATCAAAAGAACTAAGATAAAAAGTAGCAACAGCAATGGAAAGAATGCAGAGAAGTTGGATCCTTCATACATGGAGTATGGTATAGCAGTTCCCCTTTATGTAGTGAGGACACTTTCCAGGACCCTCGGTGGATGCCTGGAACCACAGATTCTACTGAATCCTATGTTTTACCCTAATCACACATCCTTATGCTAAAGTTTAATTTATAAATTAGGCCTGGTAATAGAGTAACAATAGTTAACACTTATAAAAGAGAACACTTATGATATTATACTATACCAAAACTTATATGAATGGTGATCTCTCTCTTTCTCTCTCTCTCTGTCTCTCTCTTCCTCTCTGTCTCTCTCTGCCTCTCTCTCCCTCTCTGCCTCTCTCTCTCAATACCTTAATGTATTGAACTTACTTTTCTTTTGATGATATAGGACACTTAACAGCAACACTTTACAGTGTCTCTTTGGCATATCCAAATGGCCAGCATCTTTATATATTTGCTTTGGAAGCCATTATTAATTAAAATAAGGATGACTTGAGCACTTTGGTACTGTGAGAGAATCAAAGATAACCAAGATGTCCACTAAGTGACTAATGGACAGGTAATATATTGAGCATGGATATCCTGGACATAGGGATGATTCCTGAGTCATGTGAGTGGAGTGGGATGCTGTGAGATTTCATCACACATTCATTCCAGAATGGCATGGAATTTAGAACACATGAATTGCTTTTTTCTGGAATCTTCCACTTAATAATTTTAGACCATGACTTACTGAAACTTCAGAAAGAGAAACTGAGAAGTGTATATACTACACAACCCTCTCTGTCATTGGAAGATGTCTTTGACATGGCAGAGAGACAAGGAAAGCCTGGCTTTAAAGTGCCTAGGAGACATTAAATGAAGCTCTCCAGGAATCAGGAAGATGTGCAGAACAAAAGTTTGAGAAGGAAGCCAGGATTTGAAGAATTAATTCAGATATAATTTATTAAAATATATAAATACAAACACAAGACAATAGTGAGAGCAGGATTCCCCCAAAGACATCCAAATCCAAGGATGCTCAAAACTTTTATATAAAATGAACGGTATTTGCATACCATCTATGCATATCCTCCTGTATGTTTTAAATAATCTCCAGACTGCTTATAATACTTAATACAGTGTGATTTCTGGTAAATAGTTGTTACAGTACGTTGTTTAGGGGATAACGATGAAGAAAAGTCTATACAAGTTTAGTAAAGATGCAAATGTTTTCACTAATATTTTTTATTTGTAGTTGGTTTAATCCTAGTGTGCAGAATGTGTAGGTAGGGAAAGCCCTACTGTGTGTGAAGAGGAGGAGTGAATAGATCGTGGAACCTAGTAGGGGAGAGAGAGAGAGAGAGAGAGAGAGAATTTCAAAAAATAAAGTGCAATGAGTAGGTCAATTGTACTGCCATGCTGGTGGTTGGATGAGGACAGCCCGGAGGCTTATCGAGTTTAGTAATTAGGAGTGTATTGATGCCACTAGAATAGAGCACTAAAAATAAAAATCGGAATCCACATTTGCAAAGGATTAAAGGGTAAATGAGAAGTAATGAGGTGAAAGGAAGAAGTGACAATTAATTTTGCAGAACTTTGAAGGTGATTGGGAAGGAAAAGAAATGTCTGTAGAAATACTAAGCTTAGAAGGACATTTTTGTTTTTTAAAGACTGCTGATTGGAGCACCCTAGCATGCTTTTGGTGAGACAGCTGGAAGAAATAGTGAGCAACCCACTGAGCAAGGTAGAGATGAGATAGAAAAGGGTGAACTCAGAATAAATGCAGGGGTTTGCCTCAGAAGTTAGGAGAGTGGCTATTCAAACTATGTTACAAATGAATTACTGAACTATTTATAATATACATTAACTGTAATTTGCATTTTACTTGTGTTTTCAAAAAAGATTTTGTGAGATTTACTGTTATATATCAGGTAGTTTAGGATAAATTTATTAGATAAGGAAACTCAAGTAAAAGAGATGCAGGTTAGAGAACACAAGAAGTCAGAGATAATGTTAATATGCAGAACAGGTCTCCAGCTTTTGCTGAAGGTTCGCCACAATTTGAAAATTGGTTCATGAGAGCTTTGAAAGCAGTATCTGTAGTTTCCAGTTCCTTAGCATCTAGAACAGTGATCAGCATACCGTGACTATTTTGGGAAATATATTTCCTTTATGGAATAATGCTGCCTATTACTGCAAATTTCCCATATTCAGTTGTTAAGCTAAAAAATGGTAAGAAAAATACAGAACGACCGGACAGGAGATGAATCATACTTACAATTTCATTGTAAGTGGGGTCGGTACATTTTGGAACAGATTTTGTTTTCCTCCTACGAACTTCATTGGGATATGGTAAAAGATAAAATTCAACATGTGCACTGGGCGCAGAGCCATCTGGGAGATGCTACAAAGGAAAATGGTTATAAATATTAACGTGTGTTGCTATCAAAGAAAGCAAATACATTGCGACTAAATATCCAGACCAAAGGCAGGATGAGGATTTATTATAGTCACTTTCTTTATCAGAAAATAAGAGAAAAAGCAAAAGAAATACATCATTGCTCAAAAATAATCTCACCTGCAGTTCAAGAGAGAAAAATTGTTCATTTTAGATTGTCATGTCAGAGAAGTATGTTTAAAAGTCCATTAAATACAATTTACTTTATTTTTTTTACAGTAAAATCTAAATTTGCATGTTTCACTGTTATGGTCAAAAGGTGAATATTATCTTCAAGCAGAGACTGGAATTAAGTACCATCACTTGAAAACCAAAAAAAAAAAAATCATGTTTAATATGTACATGGGATGTAGCATTTACTGATATGTGTGCTGATATCATATAATATCACATCTTAAAGCAATTTTATTAAAAGTTTTTAGATCTACAACTTTAATGTAGCATTTTAAATTACCTACAATAATTTTTTACCTACCACTTTAATATACTTATGCATAATATTTTAAAACATCTACAATAACTTTCTCATCTAAGTTACTTTAAAATATATTGGATGATGACTTTCAAATTGCTTTCTATGAAGTTCCAAATTTGCCCAAGTTGCTGTCTGAGTAGTGAGGCAGGTGGATGGCTTTCTGGACCTCCTTCCATCTTCCCTGTTTCCCCAGTTTTGTTTTCCATCTTTCCTTCTATTAACTCTATTATGGTTATTTGCATTTCTTAATATATCATTTGAAGAATGAGTCCATTTCCTCAAAACATTGGAAATCATTATACTTGAAGCAGATCCTATATTTGTAATCTTCACCCAGTGGCGAATAAATGACCCTAAATCTCTGAATACCTAGTTTGACAAAATAAGAAATGTTCATAGAATTTACATTTATAAAGAATGACATAAGGCCATAATTGGGGAATTAATGGTTTATTTTGCTTTCTACATTTCAATAAATCTGCAATTTTCAATAAATATATCTTGATGTTCTGAAATATATCATCTTCACCCTCATTAAATTTAACTTTATATCTTTCTTTGGGATTCAAGAAAGGATATTCAAAAGACTTTTATTCATTTGAATCCATCAGTAACATAATTTTCAGTGACATAAAAATGAATATTCAAAAGGGTGGATTTTTTCTGGACGAAGTGGTAAAAGTGTCTTTGCTCTGTGTTTGTCTACTATGGACCTTGTGGGTACCATATCTATAATCACTGTATGCTCCAACCTAGTGTTGAAGTCATATTTCTGCAAATAGACTTTCTGATTGTAAATCTGGGCTGTTAAATTTGCCAGGTACATGGCTTTAGGCAGGAGTAAAGGTTAATTTTGTGTGTCATCGCGACTGAGTCATGGGATGCCCTAATGTCTCATTAAACATTATCTCCAGGTGTGTGTGTGAGGATGTTATGCCACTGAAGGATGAAATAGATACCTAAATATTTCTGTGAGTGCCCTGCAGAGCTAAGAGTGCTTAATTTCAAAGGCATCATGTCATCCTGTCACTGGTAGAATCACATCTACACCGATATCACTAGGTATCTGCTGTTACAGTGAGGGTATCTGAGGAGAAAAGACTGGGATCTCAAAAGTTGAGATGAGAATTTATGGGGAGATCCTGGTGAAAGTGAGGGCATGGAGTTACTAAATTCTGATTCTTCTTTGCCAGAGGAAGTGACCTTCCTATTGGCTTTCCACCCCTGTCTGAAAGTATTAATCTGGCACTGTCTATGAAAATGGTAAGGACCTCACCTGAGGCAGGACATAACTGATTTTCCTCAACACCCCACCCTTCTAGAACTATAACTAGACTCAAGGTCCAGCAGACTCTCAAAGGCATGATTCAAATTGTGATCCACAGGATAAGTGCTATATCCCAGAAGAACCATTTGAATTTTCTGATGTTCACAGACAGAAAATCTGGGTAACATGTGTGGCAATAGATATTAAGAATGTGACATAATGGCAAAAGGAATTAAAAATTATGTTGTCTTAGTTTACTTTTCTCTCATTACTGGGACAAAATATCAACACCCAAATGCAGGAAGGAAAGGTTTATTTAGCTCACAGTTTGAGGAGGTTTCAGTCCATAATCAGCTGGCTCCAAGGCAGGGCGGCATGGCACAGGGGCAACACTTCAAGATGACAGAAGACAGCAAAACAATAAGAGCAAAAGAAGGGGAAAGAACAAGTCTCTTTTCCTCGTTTGTATTGTACACAGCCCCATCCCCCAGTGAGTGTAGTTCTTACAAAATCTTCTTGCCCATCTGTTTCATAGGATGAGGATATTTACAAAGTAAGGACCCTGGCTCCCTGCTGAGTCTCTCAGTTAAACTTCTAAACTTCTCAAGGTGACACAATGTATCAATCATAACATATATCAAGTTTAATTTTTTGTCATGTTCTAGCAGCATATATCCCTAGGATTTTAGAGCAGACCCTAGCTATCATACTCAGATGAAAACTCTTCCTTTGGAAACAGCTCTTGACCTATTATTAGGTCTTAGTAGAGATCTAATACTTAACTGTGGGCAACCAAAGTGACATATACTCTGAATTGCCCATCATGAACTGGGTGTTATATGACCCACCAAGCCATAAAGTTGGGTGTGCACTCTATCATCAAATGGAAGTGACATATACTTGCTCAGGCTTGAGCAGGCCCTGATCACACAAGAAATCACATGAAGTGCTCCAAACACCCATGATTTCCATTTATGCTAATCTCTCTTCTTTCTCTCTGCCTGTATCTATGACTTCCTGGACAGTTTGCCATAATTTCTTTTGTAAATTGGAGAGTAAAACCAAGGCATTGTGTACACTAGAACTAACCTCCCCAATTCCCTTTGATTGGTGACAGAGGAAGAGATAATCCAGGCATGATTTACAGTTGGTTCTGTACTATATGCAGGGACCACCTGATAGTGGACAGCTGCAGCACTACATCCCTTTTCTGGGATATTCCTGAAGAACGGTGGTTTGGGAAATTCTCTCAGTGGGCAGAACTTCATGAAGGGCACCTGTGAGTCTACTTTTCTGGGAAAGAGAAATGACCAGATGTGTTTATATGCTGATTTACAGGCTATGGTCAATGGTTTGGCTGTATGGTCAGGGACTTGGAAAGAACATAGTTGAAAAATTGTTGATATAGAAATCTGCAGAAGACATATGTGACTATGTGTCTCTGAATGGGAATAACAACATAAAGATATTTGTGCCCCATGTGAATGCTTATCAAAGGGTAAGCTCAACAGAGAATGATTTTAATTACGAAGTGTATAGTATGACCCATTCTGGGGTCACCATTCAGTCCCTTTTCTAGCCACCCCTTTCATTGCTTAGTGCACCCATGAATGAAATGGTCATGGTGGTGGGGATGGAAATTTTTCATAGGGTTGGCAACCTGGACTTCAACTTACCAAGCTCACCAGGTTGTGGTCACTCCTGAATGTGTCACCTACTGAAGAAAGAGACTGACAAGTCCCAGAGATGGCACCATTTTTGAGCCAGGAAGTTATATATGGTGGCAGGTTTACTTCCACCATGAAATGGTAACGTTTTGTTCTTACTAGAATGGAGATTCTGAATACAGATTTGCCTTCCCCACATGCCATGCTTGTGTCAGAACTACCATCCCTGAACTTACAGAATGCTTTTATCTGCCATATGGTACTCCACACAGCATTGCCTCTGATCTAGGAACTGACTTCACAGCAAAAGAACCATGGTAGGGACCCCAGTTTCATGACATTCATTGGTGTCACCCTTTCCCCACCATCTTGAAACACATGGCGCCTATCCAGTGATGGAATTACCCTTTAAGGACTCAGTTACAGTACCAGAAAATAACTTGCAAAACTAGAAAAAGTTTCCCAGGAGGCTTGTATAAGTTCTCAACAGCATTTCTCATATAAAGCTACTTCTCTTATGGGCAGAATTCTTGGGTCTAGAGATCAACAGGCAGAAAAGGAACTGGAACCATTTACTATCATGCCTAATGACCTGTGAGCAACATCCATACTTCCCACTGCCACAGGAATTTATTGCTTTTCTGGCCTAGAGATCTTAGTTACAGAGGGAGAAATGCTTCTGCTAGGAGATACAATGATTCAATTGCACTGTAAGGTAAGACTGCCGCCTGGACATACTACTAAATCCAAATGCAGAAGAGTTACAGTGCTGATTATGGTAACTAATCCTTATTCTTGAGGGGAAACAGAACCACTACTCCCTAGGAGAGATAAGGTAGACTACATTTAAAGCACAGGAGATCCTTTAGGCTATCTCTAAATGTTTTGTGCCCCCTATGATAAAGGCATTGGTAAACTACAACACAACCAGGCAGAATTATCAATGATTCAGACTGCCCAGGAATGAATGAGTTACCACACCCAGTAAAGAACTGCAGCCAGCAGGGTTACATATCGAAGGCAATGAGCATGCTGAATGAATGATGGGGCCTATGAATACCAACTACAACCACATGACAGTTACAGAAATGAAGAATACATTCATTGACTATTTCCTCTTTATGTGTTGTGGATTTGTATGAGTATATGGCAAATATCTTTGCTTTCTTTCTTCTCTTATTTCCTCATGTGACCTAAAAATGTGTAGTATTTATATCATAGTATTGAAGTAAATTTTACATCATAGAATATAAGCTTGGGATAGCAAGGAGGAAAGCAGACATCTCTTCAGAACTTTTCCTCCTTCTCTGAGGAAGGTGTTTAGTATGCTTTTTGGTTGTACACAACCTAGTTGTATCACATCAGGTAGAATTATGACTTTGTTGTTGTCTTTATTTAAAGATTAAATACTATAGTTAAAGAGATGTAGATAGGTGCCAAGTTGATGAGTGGTAAATGTAAGATGATTAATTTTATGTATCAACTTGACTGGGATTTTCAGATACCGGGTTAAACATTCCAGACGTGTCTGTGAAGGTGAATCTGTAAAGTAGAGCATAATGCCATTCTCAGTGTTGGTGGACGTTACCAATACCTCAAGGACTTGACAAATATGTAAAGGTAGAAGAACTTGTTTGCTGCCTGACTGGGATAGGTCGTCTCTTGCCCATAGACTGGGACTCACATCATCTGCTTCCCTGGCTCTTAAATTTTTGAACTTAGGCTGAAAGCAAACTGCCAGCTTCCTTGGATTTCAGGTTTGCACTGTGGGACTTTTCAGTGGGACTTTAATATCATAAGCCAATTCCTCATTATATATCTGTTAATATCTATATCTTTAACTGGAATATCTTCTGTATCTGTCCATATCTCATTAGTTTTGTTTCTGTGCTGAACATAAATACGTAAGAATCTGAACTTTTCAATGGACAAATTTCCTTATCTGCCAAATGCAGATAAAAATGATGCTTATCTCAGAGGATTTTAAAAGATTAAATAAAATAAGTATACAATGTGAGACAGAAAGACTCAGTAAATTTTAGTACCATTTTTGTTTCCTATAAATTATACATGAACATACTATATGGTATGCACTGATTGACAAGTTATCCTTAATACATTAGGTCATTTATGTAAATGGGGGTTTTTCAACCTTGGCACTGTTGACATTTGGGGCCAGATTAACTCATTTAATTCTTTGTTGCAGAGAGCTGTTGAGTGCTTTGTGGGATATTTTTCCAGTATTCCTGCTTTAACCAACTAGAAACACCATCACTTGTCAACCAAAACATGTCTCCAGACATTGCTAAATGTCCCCTTGGAGGAAAAACTGACCCCAACTGAGAACCATTAGAGTGACTCCCAAATATGAATCTCTAGTTGAATACTAGCCTAGTGATCTGTGGATATTTCCAGCTGAATTTCCTCTTGGCATTCTTATACCTGATAAACTTTAAACAAAATCTATCTTCTATCCTTCCTCAGTACTCCAAGGCATATTTTTGCAATTTATTAAAATTCTGTTAAATAATATTCTTTTCCATGTTGCCTCCCTTGTTCCTGATGCTCAAATCCAGCTTTATACCAAGAGCCATTTCCCTCATTTCTGCTCAGTTCACCTGCCTATACAGATTGTGATTCCTGAATTGTTATAACTGGATTTTAATTATTTTTAAGCCTTTATGCAAGTCTTACTTTTCCTTCCTTCTATGTATCACTGGTATATTTAACTTCCCCATGAAGCTGCTTTGATCATTTTACTTCTCTTCTCAAAATGTTCAAGCGTTCTCGCTTGCCTGAAAAATAAACTCCAAGCTACACAAGGGGTGTATTAGTCTTCATCATGCATTAAGTCACACTCAGGTTCTGGACTTGTATTTCCAAGTTAGTGTCCTTGACAAGGTCCTTGAGTGTCCTGGAGTTTTTAGAGTGATAGAAGAGCACAGGTTTCAATTTAAGCCAGGGATGCATTAGATGTGAGCAGCAGGTTTTGTTTGTGCTTTAACAGCTTTAAATGAAGACATTGATTTCTCAAGTTTTTAAGAGAAACCTGCTTTTTCTCTCCACGTAGCTGTCTTATCAACATCAAGTTTTCCTTTCTTACTAGCATCCTGTCCTGTTAACTTAAAGATCACAAATAACTTATTAAAGAAATGGCTAACTATCCCTTCATCAAATACTGATTTTATTCTTTGCCCTATGTTTATGCAAATTAAATTTTACTTTAAAATAACCCCTACTTGTCTAAGTGTTTTACGCTGGAATTTAAAAAAAAAATCTCTGGCTTTGACTTAGCCCTTCATTAAAAACTTATCACTGACTCGAAGAATCAAAAAACTTGGGGATACGAAGTTCTCAGTCTACTCCCCAACCCCCTGCACAATAAGTTTCTTTATGTCATCTAAAGGATTCTTGATTTGTGGTGGACTAATGTAAAGTAACATCACTACTTTCTTCTAGAATTCTGGCTAATATTTTTGCCGGGCTCAGAAGGTAATGTGAAATCATCCAAACTTTTTTGTTGTTGTTGTTACTCATACTGACTCTGAACTCAATATATTTTAAACATACTATTAAAATATTTATCATTTCCAGGGTTCAAAAAAACAGTTTTGTATATACAACATCTTCCCTATGAAATTGGAAATTCTTTAACAGAAGATCTTCCTGATTCTTTTTGCTATATTGAGTATCTACTAATGTAGTCCCATCCTAGATTTTTCTTTGAAAGCTACATCTATGTCATCTCTGTCTCTACCTCTATACATCTATATCTAATCTATACCAAAGGTTTTTTTGTTAAGCAAAGTCACCAAACACACACATAGTTTAGGGTCAGGAGCAACAGTATTACTGCCTTTCACCTCTATATCTTAACCCCTGGGAACTCATCAGGGGCAATAACATGCACAGAACGGTCGTTTCTGTGATAACAACACCTTCTTCTAGAATCTTTCCTAAGGGCCTGCCTGAGACTCTTGAAGTTCCCCTCTTTTCAAAAATACACTCATGATATTTTGTTTGCAGGTAATGCACTATGAACATTCTTTTCTCTTAATGAAAAGGTCCATATTTTCAAACTTTTAAAGGAGCTTGTTGATATCTGTAAAAGCTTCTGCTAAACTCCTTCACAGGGAAATTTTGAGGGGAGCTTGTTTTCCTTGCAGTTTTTTCTCTTGTCTTTTCTATACTATGCACTCACTGCATTACAGAAAATTTTTAGCTCCATTATAATTTTATGAGAAAACTCTCATATATGCGATCCATAATTAATTGAGGTGTTATATAGCATGATTGCAAATAATTATCAAATGACTGAATGAAATATATATTAAGAATGTCTAGCCCTTTGAAATTATTCAATTGCTTACTGAATCGTTATTTATAATGCAATATAAAAATCAAGAATTTGGGGGCTGGGGATTTAGTTCAGCAGCATAAGCATCTGCCTGGCAAGTGCAAGGTTCTGAGTTCGATCTCTGGTACCAAAAAAAAACACAAGTATCCAAGAATTAATACTTAAGGTTTCATTGAAGTAGTTGTTATCTGTGGAAACATTTCTTATTGTAATAATAGACAATAAAAGATCCATTGCAAGTGAAGTGGGATCTGCTTGAGACGTTTGTCCTAGCTGTTTACCCTGAATAAGTAGCCATTAAAAGACACACCTCTGATAGATTTTTCTCTTGCAAATTATTTGGGTTTTATGTCTGATCAGGAGTAATCATGTCAAGGTCTGTTGTAATGTCCGACCATATCAGTGCTCTACTTTTAAAACTTTGACCTTATTTTATCTGTGAAACTGCATTAGACAATATGTACTCACTATCCTACTGTATCCATTCCTACCGTTTCTACTGGATCTGGATTGTACTGATACATTGTTATTTTCTCATAGTTCCAAAATGAATCCACAGATATCTTCTTCCTCACATTTATCAGGAAACTTGTTCTCTAATTTGCCATGCTCTTTATTTCTGGCTGTGTGTACCCTACTGTGACAGTCCTTACCTCTTCTTCGAATTTCCATTCCTTAACTCCTAGAAAATTCATTAGTCAATCAGCACAATAGGTTACTTAAATCTCCTAGGAGATGATGATGGCTTATCCATTTCTTGGAGGTTGTGCAGATGGTAAAGTATGAGCTGAATATGTATTTTTATGCTATATTCCTGTGCCTTCTCTCAACTTTGTAAATTCTTCCCATCATGCCTTTTTTGTGAAGTACAGAGAAGAAACAAGAATAAATAGACACTTTCCTTTATTCTGCTTACACTGACTAAGGCATCCACATTTAACAGAGAGATGCTTTACAGGGACCTCTGGAGGGAGGCTGGGTGCATCTACATCGATCTAAAAATTCCCCACAGAGGGATTCATTTCCTTGAACATGATACTACTTTGTCAAATATATGTGTGGGTGGTCTTGTTCATACAACTTTAATATTCTGAAAGCACTACTGCATTTATAATAGTTTATAAAATGATTTTATATTTCTTGAATTCACCAGACATTGAAAGAATTCTAGTGGCATTTGAAGAATCATTTAAAAAATAAGAATGAAGAGATTGTAAATGAAGGATTTAGGATATTCTTGGAGCTCACATGTGGAAAGATTTCTTCACGTTCAACTGGAGAGTGAAGTATAGGGGATTCTCAGCTTGGTTCTCATTTTAAGTTGCAAAACTTAAAATATATGCTTGCAAATTAGTAATTCTTTGTCCACAACGTTGACTTCTAAGTGTTATTGTTTTAGCTGTGTGAATAATTTAACATGCCAATTTTCTGAGTTCACTTATTGTCCCAGATTGTATGTAGCATATCAAACAGCTTTCAATGCTACTATTGTTCTTTTGGGAAAGAAATAAATTGGGTCTTGGAAACTTAGCTACATTACCAAAACTAAGAGGACAGAAACAACAGCCTGTAGGTATAAAAACAAAGCACAATTTAAACTGTGTATGAAGTAAACAAAGTAACCTAACATTGTAGGGTATGCCAGCAAACCTTCAGTATTTTCATATGAATATCAAGAAAGATATTTATTTTTCATACAATAGCAATAATAATAACAACAACAATAATCATAGCTACCACAAGCGAGTATTTACTATATTTGAAGCACTCTCTTAAAATAGGCCACAAACCAATGTCATTTTTTATTCTATGGAATCTATGTGCTTAACTACTGCCCTATCTTGACTCTACAAAGGAAAGCAAAGAACTCGGAGCACTTCAAATCAAGTTTTGTAAGAAATGTTTAATATACAGATAGTTTAAAAATATCAGACACTTTGGAAACTTCTGTAGATTAATCTAAAGTTTAATTGTACTTAATAGGTTATAGTATTTTCAATGAATAATTTATGAGCATTTTCTATCATTTTCTTAACCTAAATGTTTCCAATCATAGAATAAAATAAGCTTTAGTAGAAATCAACTGAAGATGATTAAAATATGATAGGACTATCAAAACCTGCAATTTACTCCAGAAACCAAACATCATAATAAAAAGCATTTTCTCATCCGTGTGCCTGCCAACTTGCAATTTTTAAGCTCAGGCTGGCCATTATAAAAGGGTCTTTTTATAAAATGATAGTGTACAATACAAAAGTACAATTAAAATGCTTTTTTTTGGCTTTATTTAAATGCCAAAATTATCTTTCCAACTTGTACATGTTGGTTAATATAAGTGGGATGATTTCAGCTTTTCAGGAATTAAATTAGCATGGTCCCCTGCCTCATTTCACACCAATTTCAGTCTTTAAGAAGAGTGTTTTCATCAATAGGTGATTTTCAATACCTGTTTTGAAAAACCAACTTAGAAATCTGATTACTGTGTGTCTAGCACTTTTGTGATCTGTGAGAGGACAGAGAAAGGAGATCAAAATAGTTTCTGCCTTTAAAGAAAAACACTCACTGGCAGAACTCATCTAATTAGACAGACAGACAGACAGACAGACAGACATTGAATGAACCCTTCACATATGTGGGTCCCACATCTGCTGTTGTGGATTCAATGAACTACAGGTCGAA
>RJWT010023709.1:0-16721 GCA_004365215.1 Cuniculus paca | reverse complement strand
AAACAGAAACAAAAAACAAAAAAAAATGGTTGCCATTCAAATAACAGATACAGGACCAGGGATCTAGCTCAGTGGCCTAAGCACCTGCCTGGCAAGCACAAGGTTGTGAGTTCAAACCCCGGTGCTGCCAAAAAAAAACCCACTCAAATAACAGATACACTTGCTATTTGGAATTTTTAAGTTTTTTTCTATGATTTTGTAATTTTATTAAAGTAAAATTGTAATTATTTTAGTATATGTGCTGCTGAAGTGAGTACTACAATTATAATTATAGTAAAAGCTTTTGCTATAATTTTGCTGGCTCCAAAGGTCCTTAACTTCTTTAGTAATTGCTACAATACTCAGGAACATACCAGTAACAGGACTGAGAATGTTGCTTGTGATAAAGAGCTTGCCTAGCACACATGAGGCCCTGGGTCTCAACCCCAGCATCACAGATAGTCTTTTTTCTGCCAAACTCTCCAGATATCATTCTATTTTTTTTTTTTTTTTTTTTTTTTGTGGAACCAACAATCGAACTCACAACCTCGCGCTTGCCAGGCAGGCACTTAGGCTGCTGAGCTAAATCCCGAGTCCTTGTCTTTTTTGAGACAGGGTGTCGCTATGCCGTTCAGGCTGGCCTTGAGCTCACTTTGTAGCCCAGGCTGGTCTCGAACTCACAACAATCCTTCTGTCTCAGACTCCCAAGTTCTGGGATTACAGGTGTGTGGCCACCAGGCCCAGCTTCATCTTTCTTAAAATAAAAAATATCATGTGGTGATGCACACCTGTGAATCCAGCACTCGGGAATCTGAGGCAAGAGAATCATTGCAAGTTTGAGACCAGCCTGGGTTACAAAGTGAGCTGAAGGCCAGCCTAAACTGCATAGCGAGAACTTTTCTTGAAAAACACAAAAAGACAAATAAATAAATAAATAAATAAATAAAAATAAAAAATATTCCAAACGGCTAGGAATGTAACCCAGCGTAAAGACCCTGGATTCAAGCCGGGCGTGAGATGCAATGAACGGCATAGTGAGACCCTGTCTCAAAAACACCAGGGCCAGGGATCTAGCTCAGCGGCCTAAACGCCTGCCTGGCAAGCACAAGGTCATGAGTTCAATCCCCGGTGCTGCAAAAAACAAAAACAAAAAAACCCTGGATTCAATCCCCAGGACAAAAAATAAATTAAAATTAAACAACAAAAAACAAAACAAAACAAAAAAATACCTACAAGAGGTTGGGCCTGGTGGCACATGTCTGTAATCTCAGTGCTTGGGAGGCTGAGGCAGGAGGATCACAGTGAGTTTAAGGCCAACCTGGGCTACTTAGTGAGTTCAAGGCAAGCCTGAGCTACATAGCAAGACCTTGGCTGAAAAAAACAAAACAAAAAACCCTAGGAAACTTTTTTTTCTGCCTGCCTTTGCACTTGACCATATCATTTTACATAGCAAAACAACAATTCCAGTTGAAATTATCTATCCTAAATAAAAATTTTACATTTCAAAATAACAACTCAGGTAGTAAGTTTTAGGAAACAATACAGTTCTACTAGTGGGAAAAATCACTATACACTAGTGACTTGATTGCATCTCAAAGGCTCATGTATTTTGTCTAAGTTGCCTAGTGTTTGAGGATAGAGAAAGTTAAATCAACACTAGAATGAGCATGGGTGTACAGACTGGCAGTGACTATTGCGTGCTCCTAAAAAACATGAAGAAAGCGAATCCACACCATCCAAAGTGACACTTCATTCGTATGTGTGTATGACAATGAAAAAAAAAATGAGAGCCATTACTGAAACATGATACTTATGATTCAGATTTTGGTGAGGGAGTATCTAGATTCATCCAAGACAGTTCGTGAGTATGATAATGGAAAATTTTCTTTATTTGGCAAGAATCATATCAAAATCTGATACAATTAAGGCAGAATGTTTACATAGAATATAAGTATTTATACAAAGCATCACACATTGTTTAAAAAATAGAAGATGAAACTAATTAAAAATTATAGATGCAATGAATGAGATCATGTTGAATAAAGAGATGTCAGATACTACTACATTAATTTATTTTGTTTATTTATTATGGTTCTGGGGAGGCAACCCAGGTCCTCTTGAATGCTTGGCAACCCCTCGACCACTGAGCTACACACTCAAACTACATATTCAATGAGTTTGTTTGTTTTCAGACAGGGTCTCACTATGTAGTCCAGGCTGGCCTTGAACTCATGGTGATCCTCCTGCCTCAGTCTCCCAAGTGCTGGGATTACAGGCATGCATTATCATGCCTGGCCCCATACTCACGTTTTTAAATTTTTTTTTTGTTTTTTTGAGACAGGGTCTGGCTTTGTAATTGAGGCTGGCCTCTTGAGCTCACTATGTAGCCCAAACTGGCCTCAAACCTTCAGTGATCCTCCTGCCTCAGTTCATGGAGTGTTGAGATTACAGGCCCAGCTCAAGTATTTCATACATAACTCAAGCAATAAAGTATCTAGAAGTCATGACATTTTAGATGTCTTAATTTTCCATATCTGTACTTTAATTAATGTATAATATATAACATATTGGGAGGTTTATTTAGCAGATGACTCAAAGAGGGAAAAAAAATTTTTTTTTTGGTACTGGGAATCAAATTCACAACCTCTAGCTTGCCAGGCAGGCACTGTGCCATGGAGCTATATCCCCAACCCAAGATTTTACTTCTTAGACCCAGTATGGTCAGGTATGGTGGCACACACTTGTAATCGAAGCACTCAGGAGGCTGAGGCAGGAGGGTTGTTTCAAGTTTGAGACCACGGTCAGGGGATATAGTTCAGCAGCACAAGCTCCTGCCTGGAAAGCACAAGATCCTGTGTTCAATTTCCAATACCACTCCCCCACCAAAAGTCAGGATATCATTGTACCAAGAACCAAAAATCTTGAGTTATTTTCTAACATCTAGCATGACTACCACTGAATGCGTACAATGTATTTCTGTTCAGTATTTGGTTTGTGCAAGGTGTACCAAATGACACTGTTGCTGAGCTCAGTGGAAGAGCCCTTGCTTAGCACATGTAAGTGTGGAGTTCCATCCCCAGCACTGCCAAGTGTGTTGGGGGAGGGCGACAGTGCTTATCATAATTGTTATCACTGAAACTTGAGGCCAGAGGGTGTGATGACCCACACCTGTAATCCCGGCACTCTGACAGGCCAGCCTGAGCAATTGAGAAGAGAAGGCCTGTCTCAAAAAAAGGGGAATGGAACCAAGCACGGTGGCACATGCCTAGGATCCCAGCACTCTGGAGGCTGAGACAGGAAGATCACTGCGAGTTCAAGGCCAGACTGAACTACATATCAAGACCCTGTCTAGAAAAGCAATAGGTGGGGGAAGGGATGAGAAATTGCAGCTCATCCCAAAAGCCCTGGATTCAATCCCCAGCATTGCAAAAAAGAAGGGTTTGAGGCCAGTTTGGGTGTGCTGAACAAGCTACACCAGTGACACAGACTGGACACATTTGTGTCTTTCCACAGTGCCAGAATTTATTGAAGGACAATAAATTCACAAAATACATCAGTTTCACCAGTCTTATTAGGCTGAGTACTCTGTGTTCATTTGGTAAGCAAATGAGCTGGCAATCACACAGATTCTTTTATTTCAATCTTGAGACAGGGTCTCACTAAGTTTCTCAGGCTAGACTTGAACTTGTGATTTGTTTGTTTGTTTTTGAGACAGGGTCTCCCTATGGAGTTCAGGCTGACCTTAAACTCACTATGTAGCTGAGGCTGGCCTTGAACTCACAGTAACCTCAGCCTCCCAAGTGCTGGAATTATAGGCTCATGCCACCACAGCTGGTTATTTTATTTCAATCTTAATTACTAATATCTATAACACTCAATTTACATGCCACATTTCACCCAATATTAGATAAGTTATGAACTGCTAAGAAAGGATTAACTGTGCCCGCTGCATTCAAAGGGGCAGAACTGAAAGCCAAGCAGGGTCTAGGGGGTGAGACCCCCAGGGTGAGCAAATGAGATTATAGACCAGGAGGAGGAGGCTCAGGTCTTGCTGAGAAGCTGAGTTGACTTGGGATGGCAGGCAGTAGAGCAGCCGCGTTTAGCAGGGAGACTGAGCTGAGGGACCCAGGGGACAGATGGTGAGTGTGCAGCCAGAGACCTGTGCACCTGGTGACACATCAGCCACAGGGTCTGATGAGATGACAGGTCAGTGTGGTGCTGTCACCCTCGGTGCTGGGTGTCCCTTCTTTAATAGGACCTGGGTGAGGGTTATATTCTGTGTATATCTGGCACATCCAACAAACTCCCAAGCTTGGTTTTTTCCAATATCGCTTAGACATGTCCATGTGCTGATGACTTATTACGTAAGTTTATAGGTGACAAACTTTTTTTGGAGACAGGTCTCCCCATGTAGTGTAGGCTGGCCTCAAACTCAGTAGCAATCCTGCCTCCGCTTCCCCAGTGCTGGGATTACAGGTGTGCACCACCACGCCTAGCCAGGTGGCAAATTTTTATTAGCAAGCTTCATGTATTTATCAGTTTATGCCATACGCTTATGCCATACAGCTGGGAGTTGTATTTTTCCCTGATAAGGTGGGTGCGTCCCACACCTGGTAGTGATCTATTTGTACTGTCAAGTTACCCAATCACTGTGCCCCAGCATTTGTGCTCCAAGCGGAATGCCCTGTTGTTTTATAAAAAAAGAATCAATGCTCAAGGTGAGACACAGTCTAAAAGCCACCGTTCTATGCCACGTGGAGTCACTCATAGCGGCTATTTTATTCCAGTCTTAATTACTAATACATATAACACTGGGGCACATAGCAAGATCCCATTTCAAAAAAGTCAACTCTCAGAGGGGTGAGGTGATGCGTGCCTGTAATGCCCGGCACTCAGGAAGCTGAGGCAGAAGGATCACCGCCAGCTCAGTCAGACTGGGCCACATAGTGAGACCCTGTCTCAAAGAACAAAAAATAAAAAAACTCCCACAAGGAGGATGGAGAAGGAGGATGTGTAATTCTCTAAAATAGGAATCAGCAGATACAGCTCACAGGCCAAATTGGTGACTTGCTTCTTGTTCCTTTGGTTGTTTTGGTTTGTTTTGTTTGGTGCTGGGAATGGAACTCAGGACATTATGTCTGTGAGGCTGTGCTCGGCACTGAACTGCACCACCAGGCCCAGGTATTGTTGCTGTTCACTGTTAATCAAAAATTATGGGAGGCCTTTGTTTTGCACTGAGCTCCTTCGCTAGGCCCCACAGACCAAACCAACATGGAGTGACTCATGCTAACTGCCACATAAACAAAGTGAAACCTAAGGAACAAATAGATCCTGAAACAGACCAGTTGTTCCTGAAAACAGGAGATTCCAGACTACCTGAGTCAGCATCACAAGGACGTCCCCCCCACCCCATTCTAAAAATACTGTAGTAAGCTGAGGTCATCTGATGCTAACTGATCAGCTTTTTTTCCTGTTGTTGTCTCCCTATTCCCATCCTCCAAAAGCCATTGTTTGCCCAAGTGGGAGCTGTCATTCTATTTCGTAGTATAAAAAATCAACTCATTCTGTAACTACATTTGTTGCAATTTTGCTTTTGTATATAATCAAGGAACCCTGCCAGTACTCTTTCTCCGTGACTTTCCCTTGCCCCAGGGACATAGATCAGAAGCCTTAGCTTGGTTCAGGGTCCTTTGTGCCCCACCCAATCCTCCAGCCTCATCTCCAGACCTTTCCCTCTCAACACCCACCCTTCTCCTAGTCCTTATGCATCTACGTACTAAAGTCTCCCTCAGGGCCCAGATTGTCACTGTCTCTGAGGCAGGAAGGTCGAATTCCCTTCTGAGACACCTGCCCTCCCCCATCCTTGGACAGCAACCTTTAAACAACGCCGGTAGACACAGGTCACACCCACCTGTTCTTGATAGATCCTGCCTGCCTCCTTGACCCTATACCACCACCACCACCACCAGCGTCAGCAGAGATCTGTGATAACCTCAGGGTCAAGATTTCCTCTCCATTCTCCGCATTAAGAAAAACACACCTGTCATCCAGCCCTCTGGGGCAATTGAGAGACCCTGTCTCAAAAACATGAAACAAAACAGGGCAACCCATCTAGGACCCGCCTGTCTCTCAGGAGCTATTCCTATTCTGCATTCCCCATTCCTATTCTCCAATAAATTTTCCTACTCTTAAAAAAAAAAAAAAGTTAGAGATTTAACTCAGTGCCATGGCAAGGTTTAATCTCTAGCAGCTAGCAGCACAAAAAATAAAACACAAAAAGCACTGGAGGACTGGGGGTGTAGCTCAGTGGTGTTCATCCCCAGCCTGGAAATAAAAAGAGACAGAAATTAAAAACTTTTACGTTTTCCAAATAAAAGCAACATGAAGCTACATGCCCTGCCTTGTCCTGCAGTTCCTGACACCCCTGCATCCCTCACATTCGCTGGCCCTTACTCTGCACTTGGGGAGCAGGCTGCTGGCAGGCAGGAGGCCGCCCAGTTGGGCGAACAGCCAAGGCTCAAGAGAGTGAGGAGCATTTGAACCCAGGTCCTGGCACAGGCTCCACAACACTCTGCCTCTGAGCGCAATCCCCAGCCCCTGAATGAGTATCATTTAACAGACAGCAAAGATCCAAAGTTTGTAGTTGTTCTGTTTTGTTTTGTTGTTTTTGGACTCATTATAACCCAAAGTGACCTTGAATTTGTAACTATCCTCCTGCCTCAGCCTCCCAAGAGGCTATACAACCACGCCCAGCTCCAAAAAGGGACAGTTTGATTCCTGATTTTCCTCTGAGCAATTTAGCAAGACTCAGTCTCAAAATGATAGAGAGATAGACATAGACATGAGATAGAGATAGGCAAAGAGACAAAAACAAGGAGACAAAGGGAGGGAGGGGGAAGAGAGAGAGCAAGACAGAGCTGGAGATATAGCCCAGTAAGAAGCCCCTGCCCATCCCCTAGGGGCTATCTTCTGCCCCTAGTAGCCGTCCCTGGTCTGGGCGTTGTTCCTGACCTTCTTCCTCGCAGCCGCAGAGTAACTCATAGATGGTCTCAGTCCTGTCCTGTTTCAGTCACCCTTGTAGTTTAACCTTGCCCCAGTGGGAGAAGGGGCGAGGACAGTGTATGGTGACATGCAGTTGTCTTCCCCGGATGAAGAGGTATTAATTACACAGGCGTCCTGGACCCCGAAGAGAAGGCAAACTTTCAGTAAATGCAAACTAGCTCCTGGGGTCAGGACTTCACTCTTACTGGTTTAGTTTGTTTCTTGAGACAGGGCCTCACTATGTGGTTCAGGCTGGCCTTGAACTTGCTATGTAGCCCAGGCTGGCTTCCAGCTCGAAGTGATCCTCCTGCCTCAGCCCCCTGAGTGTTGGGACTACAGGTATGCACCACCACACCCAGCGATTCTATTTTCATTCATCTTTTTCACAGGTACTGATGAGAACATGTACTGTTAAAGCAAAAACAAAACCAGAATAAACGCTATATTGCTTACAACTCTCCTTTGCACACATTTTGGTTTTGTGGTTCCTTATTTCTTTCTTTTAAGCTGGGTACCTTTCTACACACATAAATTCCAGAAATTAAATCACTGTCCAAAGCACAGGCAGGAAGAAGGTGGGGTCCAGAGTGGGGAGGGAGAGAAGGAGAGCCCCTCCCCCACTGTGGGGAGGAGTTCAGGTCCTAAGGAGGGCAGCATGTGCAAAGGTCTCTGGGTAAAAACCAAGATGGCCCTTTCCCCAGTGCCATCTACACGGTTCCTGCAACAATAGGTGCCAGCTAGAGAGCTTGAGCTCAGCTAGTAGTGGTTGGAGGGGGGGCCGTGCCCATAGCGGGAAGCCTCAGAGTCTGCTTTTTCCTCTCTGACCTCAGCTTTCTTAAAAAGAATGGATTTTGTGATCTCAACACTTGGGGAGGCAGAGGCAGGAATTCAAGCCCAGTCTGGGCACAATAGCTACTTAGCAAGACCCTATCTCACAAAAAAATAAAATACAATAAAATAAAGGCATATGTGTGTGTGTCCTCAGCACCAAAAAATTTAAAAATAGAAATAAAAAAAAGGTGAGGTTGTAGCCCAGTGTGAAGGTCCTCAGTTCAATCCTCAGTACTGGCAGGGGGAAAATGTTCTTTTTCCATGAGCATCTTTCTGTTAAAACTGTTTCTAAAGGAGCCAGGCGTGGTGGCTCATGCCTGTAATCCCAGCACTCGGGAGGCTGAGACAGGCAGATCATTGTGAGTTCGAGACCAGCCTGGGCTACAAAGTGAGCTCAAGGCCAACCTGAACGGCATAGTGAGACCCTGTCTCAAAAACAGGGCTGGGGATCTAGCTCAGCGGTCTAAGCCCCTGCCCGGCAAGCACAAGGTCGTGAGTTCAATCCCCGGTGCCAAAAAAAAAAAAAAAAAAAACTGTTCCTAAAGGCTGGGGATCTAGCTCAGTGGCCTAAGTGCCTGCCTGGCAAGCACGAGGTCATAAGCTCAATCCCCAGTGCAGAAAAAAAAAAAAAAAAAACTGTTTCTAAAAAGCAAAGTGGGCCATGGATATAGCTCAGCGGCACTGCACCTGCCTGGCAAGCATGAGGTCGTGAGTTTGATTCCCCATACTAATAAAAATAATTAAAAATAAAAAGCAAAGGGGTTTAATTCTAAAATAAAATATTTTCAAGACAACTTTTGGGGGCTGAGTGGGGTGGTGCACACCTGTAATCCCAGCACTTGGGAGGCTGAGGCAGGAGGATCACTGCAAGTTCAAGACCAGCCTGGGCTACATAGTGAGTTCAAGGCCAGCCTGAACTGCATAGCAAAGTCTTGTCTCAAAAAAGAAAAAGAAAGAAAAAGCTAATCAAGACAACTTTTGGAAGGAAACTTTTCCCTGTTGTCTGCTGGGTGAGGTTCAGTGACTGCGGGCTGGGACCTCTGGTAGAACCATCCGGTTGGCTCCTCTGCTAGAAGGGCTCGGGGCAGAAATGAACAGATCCCCTACAAAATACAGGGCTCTGAGACCCTCCTTCCTGGGGAGGTTCGCACATTCATTTTACAGCCAATGTAAGTCTGAGGATGTTGGCATGCCACGTCTGGGTCCCAGGCCCTGAGACTGTTCACCGATTCATCAATAAAACACCTGCTGTGCTCACCAGCTCAAGAAGCACCAGAGAGGTGAGAAGTGAGCCTCTCCCAATTCCACCTGCCCATTCTGCCTCGGGTCCCAGGTAAGGTTGGCTCCCCAAACAGGGCCACCTGCAAGGACACCAGTGGGCTTGGATGGCTGGTGCTCTGGAGGTGGGCGAATGAATGAGTGTGAATCTGGGCTGGATGACCTGCCCTCCTCCCTGGTCAGTGTGCCAGGCACCTCACATGTTTGATACATACCAATTTCATTTTTTTTTTCAATTTCATTGGTTTTTTAAAAAAATTTTTTGGGGGGAGACATAGTCTCAATATGTAGTTCAGGCTGTCCTTGAACTCACAGCAATCTTTCCTCAGCCTCCTAAGTGCTAGAATTACAGGCTTGCACCACCACACCCAGCTAGGGGGAAGTGCTCTTTTTAGCTTCATTTGTCTGGGAAACCTGAAGCACACAGAGGTTAAGAAAGGACTGGGGATCTAGCTCAGTGGCCTAAGTGCCTGCCTGGCAAGTACAAGGTCGTGAGTTCTAATCCTAGGTACCAAAAAAAGGAAGTGACTAAGAGATCACCATAACATATGGCATAGCTAGAGTTTGAACTGGAGCAGACTGACACTTGACTAAGACCTCTCTTGGCAGTTCTTTTGACTTCCTTTTTTTTTTTTTGCAGCACCAGGAATTGAACTCATGACCTTGCACTTGCCAGGCAGGCATGTAGGCCACTGAGCTAAATCCCCAGCCCTTGTCTTTTTGAGACAGGGTCTCACTATACCATTCAGGCTGGCCTTGAGCTCACTTTGTAGCCCAGGCTGGTCTCGAACTCATAATGATCCGTCTGTCTCAGCCTCCCGAGTGCTGGGATTATAGGTGTGCACCACCAGGCCCAGTTTATTTTTATTCTTTACTTTTTTTTTCTTTTTTTTTGGAAACAAAGTCTTGCTATGTAGTTCAGGCTGGCCTTGAACTCTCAGTGATCCTCCTGCCTCAGCCTCCCAAGCGCTGGGATTACTGGTATGTGCCACCACACCTGGTTCACTTCTTTTTCAATTAAATTGGGTTTTGTCTCATTTCTATGTTTTCAGAGTTGGAGGGAGAGGAAAAGGAGAGAAAGAGTAGGGGATGCAAAAAGAATTAAAATGTGTTATGTACATGTATCAACTCCCCACAAGGAATGAAGTCATGTACAGCAAATGTGCACTAATAAAAATTTTAAAAATTAAGTTGGGTATGGCGGCAAATGCCTATAATCCCAGCACTCAGGAGGCTGAGGCAGAAGGATCACCATGAGTTCAAGACCAGCCTGGGCTACATAGTGGCTGCACTACATAGGAAGACTTGTCTCTAAATTAATTAATTAATTAATTAATTTAAAAAAATGAAAAATGACATCTGTAGGTAGCTGTACTCCTGGGCAAGAAGCTGGACCTGAGGGACCCTTGTCCCTTTTTCTTCCCTAGACCTCTCTCTGACAATAGTCCTTTCCCTGCCATGGGCCACTTGACTTAGTGGGACTTTAAATCTGTAGCTTTGGGACCAGGCATGGTGGTGCACCCCTATAATCCCAGCACTCAAGAGACTGAGACAGAAGGATCGCCATGATTTCTAGGCCAGCCTGGGCTACATAAGTGAGTGCAAGGTCAGCCTGCACTACATGGTAAGACCCTGTCTCAAAATAAATAAATAAAGAAATAATAAGTCTGTAGCTTTGAACTTCCCTGAGGCAGAGGTTGACACCTACGGAGCCATTTTCATACAAAGAACTCTGTTTCTTATAATCCCACAAAAAGGCCCTGCTGAGGTGGGAAAGTCCCTTCCCAGTCTACCCCAGCCAGTTTCTACTGATCCATGAAACCCACCTTTGTTCTCCTGCCACTGCCAGTGTCTACTGGGTTCTTCTTGGCAATTAGAGGCTGGGGCATCACCTGCCCGAAGCTCTCAAAGCTCTCCCTTCCCTCTGGGCGGACCCCTCCTGCCCCACCCCTCCATGACTCACACTGGGACCTTCTTCAAAGCTCACATCCCACACAGCTGTTCCCAGTTAGGACCCAGCAGACAACAAGTGCTCCATAGATGTGGACTAAATGAATGTGTACGCGAACAGGTGAACTGAGTACTTTCTAGATGTACTTGACATTTGGTGTTTTTGAGATAGGGTCTCATTATGTAGCCCAAGCTGTCCTTGAACTTTCAGCAATCCTCCAGCCTCAGTCTCCCAAGTGCTGGGATTACAGATTTGGGTCACCACCCTGGCACAGCTAATGTTATTCTGAATGCCTTTTTTTTTTTAAGGCAGTATGGGGGATTGAACCCAAGGCTTTCTTCTTTTGTGGGGGGGTACCTCAGCACTGCACTTGCCAGGCAGGCACTTATGCCACTGAGCTAAATCTTCCACCCCGAAACACAGGCTTTCATAATGAGTTTACATCTCCTCCATCCACACACACAAAAATTTCTTTTGATTTTTAATTTTTTTTCTTTTTTCCCAAATCCATTTTATTTCAAGAATAAAAAGAGAAAAAGAAGAAGAAGGAGGAGGAGGAGGAAGAGGAAGAGGAAGAGTAGGAGGAGGAAGAGGAGAAGAAAAATAAATAGAGCCGGCTGTGGTGGGTCACACTTATAATCCCAGCACTCGGGAGGCTGAGACAGGAGGATCATTGTGAGTTCGAGACCAGCCTGGGCTACAAAGTGAGCTCAAGACCAGTCTGAATGGCATAGTGAGACCCTGTCTCAGAAAGACAAGGGCCGGGGATCTAGCTCAGTGGCCTAAGCGCCTGCCTAGCAAGTGCAAGGTTATGAGTTCAATCCCTGGTGCCACAAAAAAAAAAAGAAAAGAAAAATAAATAAATAAAAATGATCCCACTGACAAGAATTTTTTTTTAAAGATGGTGTCTTGCCGTATAGCTCAGGTTGGCATTGAACTTACTATGTAGCACAAGTTTGCCTTGAAATCACAGCAATCCTCCTGCCTCAGCCTCCTGAGTGCTGGGATTATGGATGTAGGCCACCATGCCCAGTTTAAAAAAAATTTTTTTTTGAGACAGTCTCACTTAATTGTACAAGATGGGTTCAAATTTGCAAGCCCCCAGCCTCAGTCTCCCAGAGTGCTGAGGTTACAGGTGTGTGCCACCATGCCATACACCGCTGTCTGCTGTGACTTTCAAAGGGATCTCAAAGCCAAGAATCTTGAGCCTTTTGTAGACTGTGACATCCTCTATCCGAGAAAATGGCCGAACTGTTGTTGATGAATAACAGAAAGAGTCACATGGCTGAAGATGGACACAGCATGGGTTAAAGACTTTTCCCCTCTTCCTTTGCCTTCTTTTTTTCTCTGTCTCTTTTTCTCTTCCAGGGCTGGGGATACAGCTCAGGTGTACAGTGCCTGCCTGGCAAGTACAAAGTCCTGAGTTTGATTCCAGGTACAAAAAAAAAAAAAAAAGAAAGAAAGAAAGAAAGAGAGAGAGAGAAAGAAAGAAAGAAAAAAGAAAAAGAAGAAAACAAAAACAAGTTACTTATCTTTTTTACTTCCAATGCTGGGAATCCATAAGCACTGTACCACTGAATTCCACTCCCAGCCCTCAAAATATTTTCCTACTTCAAGAGAACATTAATACTATTCTTCGTGTTACAAATAAGGAAACTGACACCCAGGAGAGCTCAGCGATAGGGCAGAGTCACCAGGACTTTTGTTTTCTGTCTCAGTTCTCCAGAAGCTACCACTGCATTCCCTGTAAAAACAAGCATTAACAGATATCTGTTAATAATTATCGATGCAAACCAGAAAAGATTTCAAGTGCTGTCTCTTAATAATAGCTTCGTTGTGTAGTGATGAGCATAATCATTATATACTGCAAACATGTGCTAATGAAAATAAAAATTAAAAAAATAGGGCTGGGGATCTAGCTCAGCGGTCTAAGCGCCTGCCTGGCAAGCGCAAGGTCGTGAGTTCAATCCCCGTTGCCACAAAAAAAAAAAATTTTAAAAAAATAGCTGTGTTGCACATAATGGTGCATAATTTGTTTTGTTTTGTTTTGTTTTGTTTTTGAGACAGGGTCTCCCTATGAGGTCCTGGCTGGCCTTGAGCTCATGGAAATCACCCCCCACGCCAGCCTCCTGAGTGCTGGGATTACAGGGGATCTACACTAGAGGACACTGGAGGCCACGCTGCCCCGGAGCAGGACTCTGTGCTCCCGCAAAGCTGAAGTCCCTGGCCCCTTGGAATGGGCACTGGAACCCTGGACTGTTAAAGATTCAGGGTTTGGAGTCAGGCAGCCCTGGGTTTGAATCCCAGATCTACACCCTATTTATGTGGCCTTGGGCCAGCTACTTCCCTACTCCTGGGTATCAGGAGACAGAAGTGACCACAGCAACCATCTCAGCCCTCACTTTGCAATGGAGAAATTATTATGAGTTGAATAGTGTCCCCCCAAAATTTATAGTGAAGTCTCAACCCTCAGTACATCAGAATGTAACCTAGTTTGGAGAAGCTTGGCAGAGATAACCAAGTTAAAGTGAGATTAACAAAGTTAGTCCTAATTCAAAATTATCAAATCCTTATAAAAGGGTAAATTTAAGGACAGATGCACACGGAACACTTTGCAAAGGCGAGCAAGAGCGGCCGAGGTGGAGCTCAGTGGTATTGTGCTTGTGTAACATGCACAAGGTCTTGGTTTAATCTCTACTGTGCATGTGCGCGCGCGCGCGCGCACACACACACACACACACACACACACACACACACAGAGAGGAAATCAAAGAACACCAGAGATGACCAGCAAACTGCCAGAAGCTGGGCCATTCTCTGCCAGTCCTCAGATGGGAGCAGCCCTGCCTCCGGAACTGTAAGCCAATAAGTACACTTCTGTCATTGAAGCTGCCTCGTTGGTGGCACTTTGTCACGACAACCCCAGCAAACTAATAGAGAAATTATTAACCAGGCCACGAGACCTGTACTCTAGCCCCAACTGGAATCCTTCATGTAACCACTTTTCATCCTGTCTTGCTCTCAATTTTCTCCCTATAAAATGGAATCAGGATCCTATTAATTCAACACATAGTTCAGTCTCCTGTTGTGTTCCAAGCTCGGAGAACTCAGAGATGAATAAAACCCAGCTCCTGGCCTTGGAGAAGTCACACTAGGATCAGGAAGGTGTGACTCTGTTGCCACTTACAGTGCAGTGAGACAGCATCACGGGGCTGAGAGAAATCCATGCAGATAAAGAAGGACAAAACCTACCAGGTGATCAGTCTGTCAGCCCGCTTTGCCTGTGGTCCTCACTTGGCTGTGGAGATGCATGCACACCCAACATCCGTTTCCGACCTTATGCAGAGATACTCAGCAAAACACATGTAGGCAGGTAGAGTGGAAACAAAGATCGAGGGCAGGCCGGGTCCCCTGGGAGGTACTTGCTGCTTGACAAGCTTTTCAAAGACGGCTGGGCGCACGCCTGCAGTCCCAGTACTCAGGAAACTGAGACAAGAGGATTAGCTCGAGCTCAAGATCAGCCTGGTCTGCACAGTGAGTTGGAGGCTGGCCTCAGTTACCTAGTGAGAACTGTCCAAAAGGAAAGAAGGAAGGCGGCTTAATGTTCACAAGGCTGGTAAGTGAGAAAGGCAGGGAGGATGAGTGAGGCATTCTAGGCAGCAGGAACAGTGTGGGCAAAAGTCCAAAGACAGCGGGGTATGGAGGTGCACACCTGTAATCCCAGCACCCAGGGAGGCTGAGGCAAGAGAACCTAAGGTTTACAGTTGGCGTGGGCAACTTACTGGTTCAGCGAGAGCCTGTCTCAAAATAAAAACTAAAAAAGGGACTGGGGATATCACTCAGTGAAAAGGGCCTTGGTTCAGCCTTAAATACTACAAACAAAGGCAAGAAACAAAAGCCCAGAGACACAAAATCAGAAGACGCGTTCCCGGAACTGCACGTCACTGAACAGGGCCGGTCCTCAAAGGAAGCAGACAGATGGGCGGGGGGCTGTCCTGAGATTGAGCCTGGGCATTGGAGCAGATGGCGGGGAGCAGGAACTCTTGAGTCCTGGCCTCGAATTACGGACAGTTAGGTATGCAGTGTGGTTTGGGGCACGTTTAGTCCCCCTCTGTGACCCTCAGTGTCCTCACTGGCTCCTCCCTCTGCGCTGGATTCGGAGGGAGGTGCTCCTACCCGGCAGTCAGCGCCCCTCGGTTCTCGCCTCACAGAGCAGGAAGGCTCCAGGGGGAGACGGAGGATAAAAGAGGTTCCCGTCAGCGCCTGCCTGGCGAGCGCGAGGTCGTGAGTTCGAGCCTCGATACCAAAAAAGAGGTTCCCGGGCTGGCGCTTGTCTAACAGGCGCGAGGGGCTGCCCTGGGTTCCGCCGTCAGCACCAGCCGGGGAAACCCCAGTTGTACTTTATTTATTAGTGTCTTAGTCAGTTTGAGCTGTGTAATAAAATACTGTGAGTGGGTGGCTAAGTAGCAGAAATGTCCTCACAGTGGAGTGGGCTGAAGTCGAAGGACAGCGTGCTAGCACGCTTGTGTTCTGGCAGTGAGGACCCTCTTCGGGATGCAGTCAGGGTTGGTTGGTTTGTTTGTTCTCTAATGGGGGTGAACTCTGGGTCTTGCACGTGCTCGGGCAGCACTCTGCCACGACTCTGATGCCCAGCCCCTGGGCTGCGGGTCACCGACTTCCTGTGTGCTCACGTAGGAGACAGCAAAGTAAGAGAACTCTTCAGGGTCCAAGATCCCTACCTCTTGATACCATCGCATCGGGGAGCAGAATTTCAGCCTGAGAGTCTGGGGCGACAGAGACATTTAGTTCATCGTACTTAGGCTTAGGTTTAGCTGCACACACAACGAAGACCACTTTTTTTTTTTTTCTTTTGTGGCAGCGGGGATTGAACTCATGACCTTGCGCTTGCCGGGCAGGCGCTTAGACCGCTGAGCTAGATCCCCAGCAAGACCACATTTTTGCACTGTTTTTGGCTCCACCATGCTTGGTCTTAGCCTCAAAGTCCAGGAGAGCTGAGTATGGTGAAGCAGGGTTGTCATCCCAGGGCTCTGGGAGACTGCGGAGAAAGATCCAAAGCTGGAGCCCAGTCTGGGCAGTTTAATGACTTAGTAAGACCCTGTCTCAAAATAGAAAGCAAGGGAGGAGGAAGGAGAGAGGACAAGAAAGAGGGAGGAAGGATGGGCTGAGGACGTAGCTCAGTGCAAGGCCCTGGTTTCAATCTCCAAGACAAAGAAGATGACTCTTTAAAAGTCTCTTAAAATAGTACACTTCCAGCTCTAGTCCATTGGCCAAAGCGTGGTCATATAGCCACACCAAATGCAAGGAAGTCTGAGAAATAAAGACTTTGTGCCCAGTTGATTCGGAGGTATCATTTTATCCAAGAGGATGGATATCTGGAGACAAGGAGCAGGCTCTGCCAAGCAAATGTAACAGGATATTGAGTGGAAATGTTTCTGTTGTTTAGAATTTGGGATTTGGAGCTGGGCTTGGTGGCTCACACCTGTAATCCCAGCACAGGGGAGGCTGAGGCAGGAGGATTGCCACAAGTTCAGGGTCAACCAGGGTTACATAGTGAGTTCAAGGCCAGCCTGAACTACATAGTGAGACCCTGTTTCAAAGAGAAGGTAGAGGACAACCCACT
>RJWT010023708.1:0-16724 GCA_004365215.1 Cuniculus paca | reverse complement strand
CTGTGACCTTTCTTAGCTAATTATATCTGTTTCTTCATCTCCACATCTTTATCTGTTTGAAAGAGTTATACTGTGGTATAACGTACATACTTGAATAAGGACTTCTCGTAATTTACTTTTACATTGGATACATATATAAACACGGGCATAGCTGTGCAGTCCTCATTGCCATGAGCATAACGGTCACATCAGTGGAAGCACTGATCCCTCAGGACCAGTCCTCGCATGCCTTACAGTCTGTGATGGTCAATATGAGATGGAATCCTTCACCTTGTACCACACCAATGGAGAGTTGCATCAATTCTCCCTTGACCCGCTGTTTTGCACACAGATGTGTTCTGGATACCATGCAGCAGCATCTTACAATTCCCAGTGTTCCAAGGATTGTACTACACCACAGATGCCAGGGGAATCTGTGTAGTTGGTTTTGGAGAGGGGTTTATATTTTGTCCTGGAACATGGTGCAACAGAATACCTGGGGAAGAGTCCACACCAACTCTAACAGAATTTTCACTCAACACTTCTACTTTGGACATTAATGAGATAGATCTACTTAGGTCAAGCAAAACTGCTCTTTAGAGATACAGTAGTTTTGCCATGCTTGACTCTATCTATCCCTGGTTTTAGAAAAATAAAGCTTTCATAAGTGTAAAAGATTTTATTTCTTCTTCTAATTCTATTTTCTAGAGAGCTCAGTTAATTGACCTACAAAAAGGTCCTGACTAGTTTATTTATACTTACAAATATGAAAACTAAGCCAGGCATTGTGGCTCACACCTGTAATCCCAGCACTCAGGAGGCTGAGACAGGAGAATCATTGTAAGTTTGAGACCAGCCTGGGCTACAAAGTGAGCTCAAGGCCAGCCTGAACGGCATAGTGAGACCCTGTCTCAAAAACACCAGGGCCAGGGATCTAGCTCAGCGGCCTAAGCTAACAACAACAACAAATCAAATAAAAAGTCCAAATTATTGGTGGGAGGGTAACAGTACAACCACTATACAAATCAGTATGGAGATTTCTCAAAAAAATTGTAAGTCAGAATTTTTTTTTTAGCATCGGGGACTGAACTCATGACCTCACACTTGCCAGGCAAGCGCTTAGGCCACTGAGCTAAATCCCCTGCCCTTGTCTCTTTGAGACAGGGTCCTACTATGCCATTCAGGCTGGCCTTGAGCTCACTTTGTAGCCCAGGCTGGTCTTAAACTCACAACGATCCTCCTGTCTCAGCCTCCCAAGTGCTGCGATTACAGGCGTGAGCCCCGCAGGAATTTCTTTTTACCTAGCTACTCACCAAATATGTTAAAGACATAGTATAGTGATACAAACACCCCAAGTATACACCAGCTCTACCAGATACATTTTAGAAATGACATACATGTCCATCAACAGAAAAACTGAGACAAAATGGAACATGTTGTACTGCCATAAACAAGGATCAATGTTTTTTTTTTGGAAAATAGATGCATTGGGAGACCTTAGGTGTTAAGTTAAATAAACCTCACACCCAAGCTTAAATATCATGTGATTTCTCTTTCATCACAAACACCAAATTTAAATAAGTTACAGAGCAAAATGAAAAATAATAAAAAACAGGAAGTGAGACCCTATGCAAAAGGTAAGTGCAGTAAAATGGAGGGAGAAATGAGGAAGGGGACAGAAAAGAGATGAAAAAAATAATTACAATTTGTTATGTACATGTGCCAGTCCCTAAAAGTGTAATTCATTACCTACTGCAAAGGTGTACTGATAAATGTAAACTTTTTAAAGCTCAGCTGTTCAGCCAGGCATGGTGGCTCACGCCTGTAATCCAAGCACTTGGGAGGCCGAGACAGGGGATCGTTGTGAGTTTGACACCAGCCTGGGTTACAAAGTGAGCTCAAGGCCAGCCTGAATGGCATAGTGAGACCCTGTCTCAAAAACAGGGCTGGGGATCTAGCTCAGCGGTCTAAGTGCCTGCCCAGCAAGCACAAGGTCGTGAGTTCAATCCCCGGTGCTGCAAAAAAAAAAAAGAAGAGTACCTCTGCCATGATATCCAGTACTCAGTGATTCCCTGGTCTTCTGATCTAGGAGATCAGAAGGAACGTGATCATTGCTGTGTGTGTAGTGCACCTAAGGAGAGTTACTAGGAGAGAACAGTCTCCCAAGTTTACATAGAAAGCAACTTGGTCAAGCAATGACTGTTACTCATCCAAACAGTCAACACTGACAGAAATACTAAAAGGTGCTATGCATTGTTCCAGGATAATTCCTGAGGAGACTTAACTGCCCTTGTTAGACAGCAAGAAGTTAATTTTAATTAACATAGGTCTCACATTAACTTGGTCTTAAACACCCAGCAGAAAAGTACAAACAAAAAAATGTATAAAAACAATGCCATAGTAAAGAGATAGACATTCAAACAGGAAAAGTCGAGTGGAACAATGAAGTTAATAACATAGATTGAGGATATGCTTGTGTTGATGACAGTGCAACACCATTATGGCTGCCCTTCTGGATTGTGTAACCATGGAGAACGAAACGCCACAGCCCCAGGATGGAACCTACTCCTGTCCAGCCCTCCAGTACCAGCATTTTCAAGGATGACCCTGGAGAAAGGTCTGACATCACAAGCACTGAGGTCCACACAGGTTACAAAACTCATGACATGAGAACAACTAAAAAAGACAAATAAAAGGCTTACATCCTAGTGACATGACAGGACCTCCCACAAAAACATTTGGAATGTTTTCATACCCTCTATGGTGTTTCAACTGCAACAATTACAAAAACAAAAAGGAGCATATGTTGGGGACCACAAATTCACAATGGTTAAGTTTGCATACTTCCCTAGGGGATAAAATGGAGGTTTGGGATTATCAGTACCACCTATCTGAGATTTCTCATTGACTCTTCCTAGTATAAAACCATCTGCAACCTTTTGATACAGCCTAGAATTATACACTGGGATAAGACTCCTCTTAACATAAGAGAATCTAGGCCCTCTCGAAGATTACACTAAGACTTCTTCTTAGCATAGGATCATCTATACCCTCTTGAGGCATCCCAGGATTATTCTTGCCCATTGAGTCATAAACCTCTGAGTCTTCCACCAGTCCTTTTGCTAGCTCTGCCTATCACTGTATACACCTAATAAACAGTGGCTATTTTAGAGTGTTGTGAGAGGATTCATGTGGAGACATTGACTCCCTAGCCACTCATGTATTACTAAACTTCTCTGCTTTTTATTTTCTCACTGTACCCTTAATACAGACCATCAGGGCTCTTTACTGGGTCCTCGATATTACCTCAGCGTTATATTAACTCTCCAGGCCTGTGTCACAACTACTTTGCTGGGATCTTGATAGCCTTTCTCTTCCAGAAGGTACCACACTACATTGATATTATGATGGTTAGATCAAGCAAGCCAAAGGTAGCAACCACTCTGGTTTGGTAGTAAAGAGTTTGAGGGCCAGAAGATGGGAAATAAATCACACTAAGGTTCCAAGTCCTTCTACCTCACTGAAATTTCTAGGAGTCCAGTGATGTGGGGCATGTAGAGATATCCCTTCTAAGGTAAAAGATAAATTGTTGATTTGGCTTCCCCTACAGTGAAAAAACAGGCAAAATGCGTAGTGGGCATATTTGGATTTTGGAGGCAACACATTCCTCACAGGTGTTTTACTGTATCATGTTTACAACTCAGAAAGTTGCTAGTTTTGAGTGAGGCCCTGAACAAAAGGCTCTGCCACAGGCCCAGGCTGCTTTGCTGGCTGATATGCCAGTGGGGTCACATGGCCCAGCAGATACAATGATATTTCAAGTATCAGTGGCAGGTAAGGATGCTGTTCGTAGTTTCTGGCAGGCGCTCATCTCGCTACTGAGACCTTTAGGATTTTGGAGCAAGACTCTGCCACCATTTGCAGTGAATTACTTTCCTTTTGAAAAACAGCTCTTGGCAGCAGGCCTTAGTGGAAACTGAATGCTTGAACATGGGACAAAAGGTTATCATGTAACCTGAGCTGCCTGTCATGAGCTGGTATTACCTAATCCAAGTCATAAGGTGCACATGCACAGTAAGAGTCTATCATTAAATGGAAATAGCATATATCTGATTAAGACAGAGCTGGTCCAGAGGGCACAAGTTACATGAAGTTCCTGAGATGCACATGGATCCCATCCCTACATAATCACGTTTCTCAACACGCACCTATGGTCTAATGGGGTGTACCATACGATCAGTCATTAGAAGAAAAAAAGGATAGCCACTATTTCCTGATGGTTCTGCTTGTTATACAAGCAAGACCTTCAAGTGGACAACTGCAACATTACAATCCCTTTTCGGGATGTCCCTGATGGACAGCGATGAAGGAAAATCTTCACAGTGGACAGAACTTTGTGCAGTGCATCTGGTAGTACATTTTGCCTGGGAGGAAAAATGGCCAGATACATGCTTGAATACTGATTCATGGGCTGTAGCCAATGGCCTGATAGGGTGTTCAGGAACTTGGAGGAATATAACTAGAAAACTTGTGATGAAGATATTTTAGGATGAGGTATGCGGGTAAACCTATCTATATGGGCAAAAGATATAAAAATATTTATATCTCATGTAAATGGTCACCAAAAACTGACCTCAGTAGAAGAGGACTTTAACAAGCAAGTGGATAAGATGACCCATTCTTTACATAGTAAACTTCCCTTTTCAGCCTCCCCTATAATTGCCCAATGGAATCTTGAACAGATTGGTCCTGTGGGGAGGGTCGGTTATGCATGCTCAGCGACACGGACTGCCACTCACTAAGACAGATCTAGCTACAGCCACTGGTGAATGCCCAATAGACAAGCAGTAGAGACCAACACTGATTCTATAGTATGGCACCTGGGATGATCAGCCTGTTGAATTATATTGGACAGCTTCCATCATAGAAAGGAGTGCATTTTGTCCTTATTGGTAAATATACTTATTCTAGATATGTATTTGCATTTCCTACCTGTGATTCTTCTGCCAAAATTTTCATTCATAGGATCGCATAATGCCTTATCACCCATCAAGGAATTGTACACAGCATTGGATCTCACACCAAGAAATGCATTTGATGACCAAAAAGTGAGGTGATGGGCTCATGCTCATGGAATTCATTGGTTTTACCATGCTCAACACCCAGAAGCAGCTGTATTGATAGAAAGGTAGAATGGTTTCTTGAAGACACATTTGTGATACCAGTTAGGTGGCAATAGCTTGCAGAGCTGGGGCAAGGTTCTTCCAAAAGATGTATAAGCTTTGAATCCGTATCCACTATATGGTACTGTGTTTCCCATAGTCAGGATTCATGGGTCCAGGAATGTAGGGGTGGAAGTAAGAGCGGTAACAGTCACCATTACCACAGTGATCTGCTATCAAAACTTTGTACCCTGTTTTCATGAGCATCTGCTCTCCTGGCTTAGAAGTCTTAGCTCCAGAGGGGGAAGGTTGTGCTAGGAAGCACAATGATACCAATGAACTTGAAGGAAAGACTTCCTCCTGGTCATTTGGTTCTTCTTATGACTGCGGAAACAAGCTCAAAAAGGAGTTACAGTGTAGAGAAGGGTGATTAACCCAGACTGTCAAGGGAAAATTAAAGTATTACTCCACAATGGAAAAAAAGAAAAAATGTACTTGGCGTGCAGGTGATTCCTTGGGGCACCTCCTAGTGTAACTATATCCTGTTATTATAGTCAATGTAAAGGTGTCCGAATCCAATCCAGGCAGAATATTAAATAGTCCAGAACCTAAAGGAATAATGGCAAGGGTCACTACATGGAAAGAACCAAGAGCTTCTGAGGTGTTTCCTGAAGGCCAAGGAAAGAGTGGTTAGTGCAAAGTAGTTCTAAATAACAGATATGACCCCATGATCATCTACAGACACAAGCAATGTAATTGCAACAGTTCTTTCCTAATGTGCTTCTAATGTAATACGATGTTGATATTTATTACTGTTTAAGTCTTGTTAAACCTATGTAATAATGTTCAAGATACGAAATGTTAAAAGTTAGCATCACCTGAAGAAAACTTTCCTTCCATTCTGGGGAGTTTGTGTATTTCCATTAGTATGCAGGAGAGTTATAACATGTTAGGCATATTTATATGAACTTGTCTTTGTATCTGGAAACTACAGTTTAAAGAAATGTGTCTGGTTGTGAAGTTGTTAAGGGGTGGATTGTGACAGTTAACAGACTGTGACAACTTGAGTACTACACATCCAACTAAATTTGCTCAGAGAAGTTATGGGTGTGGAAGACCCACCCTAGGGAGGACTGTTGACAGAATGTTATAAAAAAGAAACAAAAAAATGAAGGCTTGCTTTTGTTTCTGTGAAGGAGCTCCAGTATTCACCATCAATTTGGAAGTCATCTCCTATCTTCCAGCACAGACTCTTCAGGCTCCAGCTCAGATTACTTAGTTTTCTGCCACAGATCCTTTGATCTGCTGACACAGAGTTGCATGGGAGATTACAGTGGGCTCCAAGGTTTCAACTGGACTTTCTCCATATCTAGACCTTTTGCACTCTTTTCTATCTGATTGTGTGGGCAGCCATTGTAAGCCCATCTTGTAAATTCCTGGATATCTTGTCTTAAATCTGTTTCTCTAGTAAGCACTAACTGATTCACTACTACAATTCATGATATCCTTTTTCAGACACATCATGGCCCAGCTGATCTGTCACAATCAGACACTAACAGTAGTATGGTCTATTTCTTGGTATAAGTGGTGGTAAAATTAACACAAAATTGCAAGTCATAACAAAATGGTAGGAAAACAAAATTTTATGTAAATTGTAACACTGACACAAACATGAAAGCAAAGTAGGATAAATTACGTACTTGATAGAAGACAAATATGTTGGGATATATGCAGGTATCTTGTTAGGATATGAAAATCAAAACATCTGTTAATTTCCAAGTTGTGTGAAAACAACTGGAGTATTCAAAAACACAGGTTTGCCAGTCTAAATATAAACACACACATATTATATCAAATTTAAAATTATCTTTTTACACAGAATATGAAGTATATACACCAAGAAAATAAGATCAAAGGTGAGGGAAATTCCACCAATTATAAAACAATTAATAGTTTACTTTTTAGTAGCCAATATCTCTCAATAGTAAAAGCGAAACAAAACCAAACTACATAAATATTAACCTTACTTGGAATTGAGAAATACATTTCAATTCACCTTGTTTAATTAGAAGATACTATATATTAAGATAGAAGACAATGGCTTACATAAAAATACATTGTCAATATTTTTATAGACTATACATAATTCAGATATTTACAAGTGATTTATTGAAAAACAGAAAGAATACCTTCTAGGGTATCTCCATCTGGCAGTGTATTTTCTGAAAAATGTATGAAGAAATATTGACATCAAATTTTCATTTAATTTATTCAGGTTCATTTAATTTATTCAGGTAATTTATACATAATTTTCATAGGATTTTCAAAATAGTCTTACACATATAGGGTTTCTCCCCAGTGTGACTTCTTTCATGTAGTTGATAAAAAATGTTCAAAAAGTGTGGGTGAGAGGAGAAAAGGAAAAATTTTAAAAATGAAAAAAATAGCTGGGCCTGGTGGCGCACACCTGTAACCCCAGCACTCGGGAGGCTGAGGCAGGAGGATCGTTGTGAGTTCAAGACCAGCCTGGGCTACAAAGTGAGCTCAATGCCAGTCTGAACGGTATAGCAAGATCCTGTCTCAAAAAGACAAGGGCCAGTGATTTAGCTCAGTGGCATAAGTGCCTGCCTGGAAAGCGTGAGGTCACGAGTTCAACCCCTGGTGCTACAAAAAAAAAAAAAAAATGAGTTTTGCAAATGGGGATAGCAAAAAGGAATAGGAAAAAAAAAAACAAAAACAAACAAAAAAATTCATTGAATGCTTTCCCCACATTGCTTATATACAAAGGATTCCGCCCCAGTGTGAGATCTATGTATATAATATGAGGACTTACTAGCAAATCTTTTTCCACATGGCTTACATGCATAGGGCTTCTCACCTGTGTGAGTTCTTTCATGTCTTTGACAGTATTTGTGTGTAGTGAATGCTTTACCACATTGCTTGCACACATAAGGTTTCTCCCCTGTGTGAGTTTTTTCATGTATGCTGTAAGAACTCTTCATATTGAATGCTTTTCCACATTCCTTGCACACATAAGGTTTCTCCCCAGTGTGAGTTCTTTCATGTATTTGACAGTATTTGTGTGTAGTGAATGCTTTCCCACATTCCTTACACACATACGGTTTCTCCCCAGTGTGAGTTTTTTCATGTATTTGACAATATTGGTGTGTAGGGAATGCTTTTCCACATTGCTTGCAAACATAAGGTTTCTCCCCTGTGTGGCTTTTTTCATGTATTTTGTAATAACTCTTTGTAGTGAATGCTTTTCCACATTGCTTGCACATATAACGTTTCTCCCCAGTGTGATTTCTTTCATGTATTTGACAATAACGGTGTGTAGTGAATGCCTTTCCACATTGCTTACATACATATGGCTTCTCCCCAGTGTGAGTTCTTTCATGTCTTTGGCAATAACTGTGTACACTGAATGCTTTTCCACAATGCTTACATACATATGGTTTCTCCCCAGTGTGAATTCTTTCATGGCGTTGACAGGTACTGTGTACACTGAATGCTTTTCCACACTGCTTACATACATAAGGTTTCTCCCCAGTGTGAATTCTTTCATGTATTTTACAATTACTATGTCTGCTGAATGCTTTCCCACATTGCTTACATGCATAGGGTTTCTCCCCAGTGTGAATTCTTTCATGTATTTTACAGCTACTCTGTATAGCGAATGCTTTCCCACATTGCTTACATGCATAAGGTTTCTCCCCAGTGTGATACCTTTCGTGTATTTTATAACACATCTGTGTAGCAAATGCTTTTCCACATTGCTTACATACATATGGTCTCTCTCCTGTGTGACTCCTTTCATGTATTTTACAATAATTGTATCTGCTGAATGCTTTCCCACATTGCTTACATACATATGGTTTCTCACCAGTGTGGGTTCGTCTATGTCTACGAAATGCAGACTTATCAACAAATCCTTTCCCACATTGCTTACATACATAGAGTTTCTGCTCCATGTGAAATCTTTCATGAATTTTACAACAACTTTGACTATTGAAAGTTTTCCCACATTGCTTGCATACATACAGCTTCTTCCCACTGTAAATACTTTCATCTATTTGAACATCACTGGGGGTCTTGGAGGCTTTCACATTTTTCTTACCTATAATGGTCTTCTTTCCAGGATGAGTTCTTTCACTAAGTCCAGAGTAAGTTTTCCCACACTGCACATATGGATAGGGTTTCTCTCGGGTCTTTGTCCATGCATGCTTCTGAAAGGACTGGAGATCACTGTGGGTTTTTCCATGTTTATTACATTTACTCAGCTTGTCATCAAATCCCACATACTCATGTGGTTTCAGTCCAGTGTGAGGTACAATGGGCACATTTAGTGATAAATGCCTAATCAAGGGCTTTCTACAAGCAAGGTTTTCAGCTGGCTTTAAAGTAGCTTGCTGCACGTCTGCATTAGCATCTGGAGTCCAAAGGAATATTTTTTCATGTTGAGTCCAAGGTTTATATTGATACCATGCTGCTACTTCTTCACTGCTGTAAGGGAGAAAAAAAGAACAAAAAGATCAATCACAATAAAAAGGTCTCCACATCAATAATTTACCAGGACAAGTTCTGGCTTAATGCCTGTTAAGAAATTTTGAGAATGAATAGGCTGAATGCCCTGGAAGAAGCCTCATAAAACCCTTTCCCCAAAGAATGTTTTTCATTTGGGAATTTAAAATTGATATGTTTTCAACACATAATATCTAGTCTCAGTTAGGTCATTGATATATATGTATATCACATTGGATCATTTTTTACACCTTTTTCCCATCACTTTCCTCTTTTCTCCTGAACCTGGTCATCTTCCTCATGTCTAACAAGTCAGTTGTTCTGTTCTATTACTTCTTAATTTTACTAATTTATATGTTGGTATATCTCCTATAAAAGAAAACACTTGATAACTCGCCATGTCGGACTTATTTAGTTTAACATTATGAGATAGAGTCCTCTTTTTTTGGGCAAAAGATATTCTTCATGACTCAATACATATCACATTTTTTTTTTTCTTTTGCGGCACCAGGGATTGAACTCACGACCTTGCGCTTGCCAGGCAGGTGCTTAGGCCTCTGAGCTAGATCCCCAGCCCACATATCACATTTTTTTCAATGCTGACAATTAAATGAGTCAGCACTAAATTCCATTTCTAGTTTTTATATTTCTTATTTTGAGTTTCTCCCTGATCATTAATATTCTCAGAGCAAACTTCATGCTGTCATCCTGCTAGCTCAGCTTACCAGAGTGCTGGGATTTTAAGAAGGCACCACCATATTGAGCCTATGCCACATTCGCCTTTTCCATGCATACAATGATGTACATCTAGGCTGTTACCAGAGCTTAGGTATTGTGAATTATTTGTAGAACTTAGCTATTGTGAACACCCATGCAAACCCTGCTTTGTGAATGAGTGTGCACATACAGCTAAGATATGATAATTTTAAATCCTTTCAGAATATACACAAAGGGGTTTGACTGGATCAAGTGCAAACTTGTATTTTTTTACTTTTTGGGATATCTGTATATTGATTATTAAAATCGTTCTATTTTACATTCCTACCAACATCATTTGAGAGTGCCTTCTAAGAATCTCAAAAAAATGAATGCACCAATTCTCTGGAGGATGTTTTGAAAACATCTATTATTGCACTAGTACTGATTTGCATTTTGAGTATTGCTCCAGGTTGAAAATGTCTTATTCATATATGTACATAGATAACTTAAATACAACTTCCTGACACAGTTCAAAATTTATTTTTATATATGCCTATGCACAATACCCAGATGCAAATTCATATATTTTCATGTTTACCATGAAAGAAGTTTTTTATACCAATGTATGAGATAGTGTCTCTTGTTGCATACTATCACTACCAAATTAGTTTCCCATATTGTTTTAAAACAAAGTTTCACTGGGTGGTACAGGTTGGTCTTGAAATTGCTTATGTAGCCCAGGCTGGCCTCAAACTCATGGTGCTTTTCTTGCCTCAGCCTCCTGAGTGCTGGGATTACAGGCATGCATCACTACATCTGGCTAGTTTCTATATTTTTTTTGAACCGGCGATCGAACTCAGGACCTCGCACTTGCCAGGCAGGCATTTGTGCCACTGAGCTAAATCCCTAGCCCTGGCTAGCTTCTATATTGGAATATTTTTGCATTTAATTGTCAGATTATGCAACATCAACTTGTATGGGTGTCTGGAGAATTTTTGTGAGACTAAATAAATTTGGACATGGCCTCATATATCGAGTTTCTTTGGTTGTAACATTTCTGTTCACACACAGACTTCTTGGGTCCACAAACTGTAAATTGATACAGTATCTGTTTTAGGCTCTTCTTGTCCTCTCTACCTTGTGGGACATTTTGGAATGCTAAAATCACCTTCCTTTCAATGAGATTAGCATCCAGGTGTGGGGATGATCTTAGCTAGTTTCCTTTATGATATTAAACTTGCCCATTGTACCCCTAAGCTGTTCCAGGAAAAGTATCCTACCCACTCCCCTACATTGGCTAATAAAATGGTAGCTAGCTGGAGATTTGGGGCCTTTTGTTCCTAGAAAGCAACTAGTGGTCCTGACCCCAATACTTTATCTCTTGTTCCTTCTTTCCTTTCCTGCCAAGTGCCATAACTTAGGCAGGTGATCTGAAGCCACTGCAGAAGTCTCCAATAACTGGCAACCTGGGAAAGTCTCTAATACCAAGGCAATATTCCTTTTCCTTATAAATGCAAATTACCTTAGATTTTGTGAGCAATTACGATATTCTTCTTCAACTTGGTGATTGTTCCAGGTCCTTCCTGAATTGTAGCCATAGAAATACAGAGAGTTATAACATTATATAAAAATTAGTGGATAGACCGGAGATCTAGCTCAGTGGCCTAAGCGCCTGCCTAGCAAGCGCAAGGTCATGAGTTCAATCCCCAGTGCTGAAAAAAAAAATTAGTGGATAGCAGTGAGATCATGGTATAACATGAACAGGCCTGATGTGTTCTTCAAAATGTTTTCACGTTCTGTTTAATGAATTGCTATCAATGAGCAAGTACCAATGCTCTCTCTGTATAAACAAGAACATGATGTCATCCTTACCTATGGCAGTCATGTTCATAAATGTTTCCCACATCACATCTCTGTACAGTTTCTTCTGGGATGGATTCAGCAAAGCCCACTCCTCTGTGGTGAAGTTCACAGCTACATCCTCCAAGGTCAGTGCCTCCTAAATAATCACATATATATTTCCTGAAAGAAGCTGAGACTCACATTCTGAGGTATCTGAACTTCGCTTGTTGAATTGAGGTTGATTCCTTCACCAAACCCATGTACATGCACATATTTTCACACAGCAATTCTGATGCTAGATTCCAACTCACTGCTACAGCAACAGCAGAAAAGTAGCACTCGATCACAGAAATTGTACTTCTGCACAGTTTCTAAAGCAGAGCTCATAGAGGAATCCTGCAAATCACCACCCACAAAACAGAGGAGTGAATAAATACCTAATGGATGGCTCTGACAGAATATAGCTAAGTCTCAAGGTACATTCATTTAGCAAGAAATGTCTCAAGCTTATCCTTCTTTGTGGCATAGTAGTATAGCATTGAAAAAAAAAAAAAACACTGGATCTCCTTTATCCATACTTCTGCTGATGGGTATTTGGGTTTTTCCCAAGATTAGGTGCTACAAACATGGTGTGCATATATTGCTGTGGTATGATGCTTTTAATTCTCTTAGGAAGATCCCAAGATGGGGAATAGCTTGGTCAAATGGAACCCTTAGGGTTATTTTCTGAGGAACCTGAGAAGAAAATGTTCAAATGAGTGGGGGGAAAAGGGAGAGGTGGGGGGAAGGAAAGAAGGGCCAAAAATTTAAGAAGGAAAAAAGGGAAATAGTTTCGAAAATAAAGGGGGGAAGAGGGGCTGAAGGGATTAGAGGAGAATGGGAAAAGAAAGAGAAGATACTCGACACACAGGTACAAATTCCCTATGATGAATGTTATCACTCTCTATATCTAAAGTGTAGTAATAAAAAACAAACAATAATGTTTATGAATAATGATTAAAATGCTAATAGAAAAGCAAAATTATTGGAGCAAATCTATAGACAATGAAAATACGGGAGTATTATCTTTGAAAGGTTTCTGCCCTAGTATAAATTACTAGACATTATGGCAGTGGTCTAACATGGTAGAAGGCCAAAGCAAAAAACAACACTTACTCTGATGACCACTTCCTCCTCCTTCCCCTTCATCCCTGATTACAACTTCCTTCCCGCCCCCCTTGCATGAAGAGAATCCCAGTCAGTTCCTGTCATGTCATTAATGCCTGCCCCAAGAACCTCTTCCGGTCAGAAGTTACATAACCTTCACCCTCCTCCCTATGGGGCAAAGGAGAAAGCCCAAGTCCACGAGTTGTACACTCCTCTCCGCGTCCTCAATAAATGCGCCCTTTTTCTTTCTTTTTGCTTCTGTATTGCGCAGGAAAACCCTAACAATCTTATAGCTCAGTGACACCAAATGATCACCTCACATTCCCAAGGTTAAATATATTCTCAAGTTTATATAAAGTTCCCAGTGCCTATGCAACTCAGGGTAGCTTAATCACAAGTGGTGAGACAAGAATACGAGAAGTCAGGAAATTTAAACATGGTGGTTCTTCACATCATAGTCATCATCTCAGGGTGATACTGCTCTCTTGTCTAGTCTCAATACTGAGCACAATCAGTCTGTTTGACCTTTACTTTTCCCCAATATTTCTTTTGTGCTCAAAAGGGTATTATTGTATGCTGAGCATTAACCAATTCTACAAGGAAGAAAAAAATGGTGTGCCTAAAACCACACAAAATGACCAAAATGTTAACAAATTCAGGGCACAGTCCTAGTGCACTACTTCAAATGAAGATTGCTGTCCAAGGCATGTGATGTCATTTTTCAATATAAGTCATCATTCTGAAGTTCTAAAGCTGTAGTACATTAAGTCACATCATTAGTAGGAATGAATATATTGTCTCAAAGTGGCTTATGATAAAAAGAGAAGGGCATTCCTACTGTACAGAAAACTACGACAGTGTTAGTTTCTCTCCATGAGCTGGGGAAAATATCACTTAAAAATTATGGTACACTGACAACTAATCTAAAATTCATAGATACTTATTTAGAGCAGTAAGTTTCCAAGGAAATCTTTCAGAATGACCCCCATACATTCTCAATGAAAAACATTCTCAACGTTCTTGACATTAAAATGAATAACTGAGCTGGGTGTGGTGGCGCACACCTGTAATCCCAGCACTCGGGAGGTGGAGGCAGGAGGACTCTTGCAAGTTAAGACCAGCCTGGGCTACAAAGTAAGCTCAAGGCCAGCCTAAACTGCATATCGAGACCCTGTCTCAAAAACAAAAACAAAAACAAAACCCCTGATCATGTTTAAACAAGCACTGTGATTCACACCTGTGATAACGTCACCTTGGGAGGCTGAGGCTAGAGGACAACCTCGTCATGCTCAGCCTGAGCTCCGCAGCAAGACTGTGTGAAAATTCCAAATAATTAAACCAAACATGTGTAAGGCTGGATGCCATTCAGTGAAGGTCCAGGCTCAATTCCAAGTAACACAAAGAAATACTCTGATACCATTTCTATTCTGAAGTATACCCTTCCCAGTAAACACAGATTCTGTTCTTCACCAAATTTTTATTTATTTATTTATTTATCAATTTATTTTTATTTTTGGTACTGGGGATTGAACTTACCACCTTGCTCATGCCATGCAGGCACTTGTGCCACTGAGCTAAACCCTGGCCCTTCAGCCAATTTTTAAATGTGAAACATAGAGACAAAATTTCCAATTTTGCCTCAAAAACGATTATGTGAACTTAGGAGTAACAGATGATATATATTTCCTAAATTTCTTTCTTTGAATTCTGTAACGACCAACTTACAAATTGAGCCAACATATAATGACTTATTTAATCACACTAAGAACATCCTCAATGAAAAATCACTGGTTCAGGAGCTGATTTTCTTATCTTCCTTCATCCTTTCCCACATTGTTACCTATTCCTCCTTGCTTCTTCCTACACGAAAACTCCTTTTGTGCTTTCCATTGATATACATGCAGACCTACACTTGGTGCTTTTCCTGAGGCAATACTATTTTTCATCAAAGTCCTACAACATTCTACATGTTTTTTCGAACATTGTCTAAAAACTATGAAGAACTATAGCAATTATGTGCGCAATGGAGCTTTTCTCTCTCCACTTAGACATGAATGTGCATTCTTTCTTTGGGCAGGGCGGGAACCGGGAATCAAACTCAGGACCTCGCACTTGCCAGGCAGGTGCTTGTGCTGTGGAGCTACATCCCTGGCCCTCTACTTATACACAAATTACATGCATAAGTGAGTGTCCTACATTAAGGAATATGAAAATGTGTGTTTGACAGACAGCTCCTTCTGCAAGTTACTTTTTTTTTTTTTTCCAGCACTGGGGATTGAACTCATGACCTTGCGTTTGCCAGGCAGGCACTTAGGCCTCTGAGCTAGATCCCCAGCCCCTGCAAGTTATTCTTTACAGCATTAATTTTATCTTCCCTTAATTAAATTAGTGACATACCATCTAATTTTGGGTATTACATAAACTATAAGAACTTATTTATTCATTAGTTTATTTATTGCACTGTTCTGGATATAAGAAAGGAGCTTAAATTAAGGTTGGCAAGTGCCACAACAATGATTTTCATCACAGGCAATGTTAAACATTTTTTTCCCAATATTTATGTGATTTGTAAAAATCCTACAATGATTTTGGAACTGTGTGGAAGTGGTTGGTAATTATGGAATGCATCCCATGACAATGAAGCCCACAGTGAAGAATACAAATTGTGTTTGAGATCTCATATTTAAACTTTTAACAAATTTAGCACAATTAGAAGTGTCAGCCACTTTCATGTCACAGGGAAAAAATAGCCCACAACCTCCACTTAAAGCAGTAGTGTTAATGTTGAGTCACTATTTCAGTTCATGTTCCCTGTTCCAGGGTAGAAACTGCAACAGGTAGAAATCTCAGTGGAGGAAAAAGTGCTCAAATCATGGCAACCAGAAAGAAGGGAAAGATGGGAGTAGGTACAGACAAGAATATACTTTTCTAGGGTATAGCCCTAATAACCCACCTCCAAAAAAAAACCCACCCTGAACGGCACACTGAGATACCACTCATTGGTGAAAGAATCCATTGATGGATAGGGCCCACAGAAACCACTCAACTTCCATATTTAGAAGACATTTAGTGGACTTTGTAGACATGAACTGTAATGCTTGGTGTGCGGATGGGAGGACAAAAATAGCACAAAACACAGCCCAGTCTCACCCACACAGAAACCTCACTCTGAGAAAGCTCAGAAGGAAACAGGAGTCTCCCCTGAACCCTCCAGCTCACTGCACAGCATGGGAGAAGTGGAGCAGCAGGCACTGAGCTGGGAACATCAGGGCTCTGGCCACAGTAGTCACCTTCTTTGTCTAGGACAGGATGCTTAGTTCCTGGGAGAAGCCTGAGCCCCATGCTGAGGGCCAGAACAGACCAAATGTGCAC